>PVIY010014358.1:0-56626 GCA_004026745.1 Myrmecophaga tridactyla | reverse complement strand
TGATAAATACACAGCTATATGAAAACACACACACACACAAAATGGTAATGTGCTAACATTTTAAGGTGTAAAATAAAGAAGCTTACCTTAAAAAAACATGCTGATTACAGCCTGTGTTAGTTAGATTCAGTTGTCAACTTGGCCAGGTGAGCATACCTAGTCTTGTTGCTGCGGACATAAGCCAACGGTACGTGAACCTTATCTGTTGCCAATTACATCTGCAGTCAGCTAGGAGGCGTGTCTGCTGCAATGAGTGACATTTGGCTTAATTGGCTGGTGCTTAAATGAGAGAATGCAACGTAGCACAGCCTAAGCAGCTCGGCATTCCTCATCTCAGCACTTGCAGCTCAGCCCAGGCCTTTGGAGGTGGAGAAAGAAGTCACCCCGGGGAAAGTTGTTGGAACCCAAAGGCCTGGAGAGAAGACCAGCAGAGACCATCCTGTGCCTTCCACGTAAGAAAGAGCCTCAGTGGAAAGTCAGCTGCCTTTCCTCTGAAGAACCAACAAAATAAATCCCCTTTTATTAAAAGCCAATCCGTCTCTGGTGTGTTGCATTCCAGCAGCTAGGCAACTAGAACACAGCCAATGACCCTTTTCACCACTGAACTTGTGGCTGGTGGGGAGAAGATGGTAAGAGGTCTAGCAAAACCTCCTTTCGGCTTCATTCGCCCGGGGCTGATCTCGTTCCAGCCTTCAATTAATATTGTACTGGCTAAATTTCCAAATTATGTTTTTTGAACATATGGCTGATCTTTTAGAGTCATCCTAGACTGCTTTCTCTTCCTTTTCTAACAAAAATAGAACATTTCAATCTCTAAAAAAAAAAAGATAATAAAAATAACAACATAGCAATATTGGTTCATTAGTCATGACTTACTGCTGTAAGTGTTAATAATGGGGGAAACTGTGTGCAGGGGGCAGGGGACAAACTACAGGAATTATTGGTATTATCTTTGAAAATTTTTGTAAATCTAAAAATACCCTAAAATTAAAAAATTATTGAAAAACAAAACAATATGGGACTGGATGATACCATCCATGGAGTTACAGTATATATTAAAAAAAAAAAAAGAACCATCGAAGAAGACCAAAAGGAGTAATATGGAGTTTTTATGAGCACGATTTTACATGCTCACTTATCTTCCTGACTTTTCCTTTCTTCTTACCTTCACGCTGCTTTTCAACTCAGACTGCTCTTGCTTCCTTTCTGTTCTCCCTCTAGAACAGCACTATCCAACAGAACTTTGTGATAATGGAAATGGTTTATATCTGTACTATCCAATATAGTTGCCACTAGCCACATGTGCTACTGAGCATTTGCAAACTGGCTGGTATGACTGAAGATCTGGATTTTAAAATTTTATATATGATTTTAATAAAGTTTAAATAGCCAAATGTGGTTACTGGTTATTGTATTGGACAGCACAGCTGTAGAGTTCAGGGTCTATTAAATGATCCTTTCTTTTCCTTACACCCTTTTACAAGCCATCCTTCTCTTGACTTTTCACACTTGATTATCTTGGCTCTAGAACATCTCTAAACAATATCTGAAGCCAGACTTCACTTGCCCTTGATGAGCACAACTACATCATATGACTGGAAAAGGATGGAGCCCAACTTGACCAATTATCAGTATGCAAAGGTTAAATTTTAATAACCAAGATAAGTTGCATGTTGAGGTTACCGATATATCTCAGAGATATCCAACCTTGAGAGTATCAAGACACAAATGTGGTCTCTGTCTTCTCGAAGCTTACAGGCTAGGGGAGCTGAAAACAGATAACCAATTACAAAGTAGTGTAATACACATTATAACACTCAAAGTATAGTACCAATGTAAAGTACTTATCCCACACCTATGGGTTCCAGGAATGCTAAAACATGAAGGATGAGAAGGAATTTGGTTTTGTTTATGTTTGTTTTCAGGTGTGGATATTTATTTGATCTTTTTTGTTTTGTTTTGTTTATTTTTATTGAGGTATAATTTGTAGACAATAGAACTCATGCATTTTAAGTGTACAGTCCAAAGGGTTTTGACAAATGTATACACTCTCATGCATACCACAATCAAGATTTACAATTTATCCATCACCCCAGGTCCCTTTGTGGTGGATCCCAATATTCCTGGACTCAGGCAACCATTGATGTTCTTCCTGGCCATTGACTGGGTGTTGCTTTTCTAGAATATTATATAAATGACTGGCTTTTTTGGCTCAGCGTAATGCTTTTAGATTCATCCAAGTAAGTCATTGCATGTATCAATAGCTCATTCCTTTTTTTGTTTTGTTATATTTTATTCAGAATTCCCATGTGGTGATAGCTGAAGCATTTTTAGAATAACTAGGATAAATGGCACACCATAGTTCATGAAAAGAAATGCCCTTTCTGGTTTATTTCTTTCCGCTACTCTAACTAGCTCTAAACACCTCGGGGAAGCCAACCCATCTAGAACCAAATGACCTCCACCTGAGTGAGTCATCTACAGAGGGTGGAACCAACCGACCCACCCAAATGCACACTATCTAACACCAAGCACTGCCCTGGAGAGAAGGGAGGGTAGAAGAAAAAGCCCTGAACAAAGAAGAGGGAGTGGGGTTAAGTAAAACTAATCTATAAAAGCAAATAGCCCCACATTGCCTATTGCCTCTTACCCTCCATCTTTTTTTAAAAAAAAAAAACTTTTTTTTAATTGTATAATATAACACATACACAAAGCAAAGAAAAAAAAGCAACAGTCTTCAAAGCACTCTTCAACAAAGTAGTTACAGGACAAATTCCAGAGTGTGTCATGGGCACCATACCATCCTCTCATATTTTTCTTTCTAGCTGCTCCAGAACATGGGTGGCTACAAGGAATATATATTTTTTTAATCATTGCTTTTTTTTTTTTACTTTTTTGTGAAAAATAACATATATACAAAAAAAGCAATAAATTTTGAAGCACAGCACAACAATTAGTTGTAGAACAGATTTCAGAGTTTGGTATGGGTTACAATTCCACAATTTTAGGTTTTTATTCCTAGTTGCTCTAAGATACTGGAGATCATAAGTTCTCCATAATCACACTCATCCGTTAAACACTACCCTCATTGTATAACTCCACCATCACCTCTGATCTTTCTCCCACTCTTTAAGGGTATATTGGGCTGTGCCCATTTTTTTCATGTTGAAAGGGATGTCAATAATAAGGGATAGGGAAATGGAACTAGCTGATGTTCTGGAAAGGCTGGGTCCTCTAGGCTTCAGGACTTAACTGGTCCAGGGATCAACTTGGAGATTGTAGGTTTCTGGAAAGTTATCCTAGTGCATGAAACCTTTAAGAATCTTATATATTGCCCTAGGTGTTCTTTAGGATTGGCTTGAATGGTTTCGGTTGGGGGTTGGCAAGTTATGATAGGTAGCAATGTTTAACCGAAGCATGTGTTTAAGAGTGACCTCTAGAGTAAACTCTCAACTCTATTTGAACTCTTTCAGCCACTGAAAGAAGGTATCTGTTTTTACCAAATTCATCTTTTACTAATCATATTAGATTCTATGCCCTTTGCCTTCTCTTTTTAAAGCCATTATTCCTCTAAAGATTTTACAAATTTGAAAGAAAATTAGCACACGCATATGTTTTAGTTTATTAGGGGCTCAGTTTACTTCTCTTTCTCTCAACTTCTAAACCTTCAATCTGCTCAGTGACCTCATATCCAACAATATTATCTTCATTGATCACTGTCTTCCAAATCTCTCTCCTCTCCTCTTAAAAAGATCGTTTCTTTTTAACCCAGAGAGATTCTTTCAAGAGAAGGAACTAAAATTTCACTTAAGACTGAAGGTGGCCCACAGTGCCACTGGAGATGTTTACCACAAGGAGAGTCTCTTCTCCCTTAGTGTGAAAACACGTTTCAAACTGCTGGTTTTATTATAATTATGATTCCCAAAGCTATGACTAAATTCCAGAGGGCCCTATTATAATCCACCTATATTTTCTCATAGTTTTAATTGGCTATGCTTCTGTATTGTATAACCCTAAATTACTGCCTAGCATTTATTATAGATCATATACCAATGAATTTTACATTTGGAAGGAGTCCTTAGAGATCAATCATTGAGTTCAAGGGTCTGCCGACAAGTTCAATGGTTTGCCGACCATGTTCCAGGAGTGCTTCACAGGTTCTGCCAATAGACACTCAAACTTTAACATACTAAGGAATTCATTCATTCAATTTTACGACAACCTTGGCATGAAGTGCCTCCTGCCTTTTCACTGCACGTATACTTGCAGCTTCTTATAACTAACTGTGCCAATGATGAAGAAGACTATAACTCTCTAGATGGCATTTTTAAATTCCAGCCCACACAGTTCACTCAAGTAAACTTCAGCTCAATTCAATGCTAAACAAGGAAGGCCGAAGTGCATATACTTGGCTAATGCTCTTTAAAGGCATATTATCAGTTGAAAACTAAAACTAATTTGATTAAAAACAGTATTTTAATATTACTATTATGCCATGACAGTATATTAAAATATGAATGTCAATTAAATTTTGAATGCTTTTCCTTTTATATTTATAGTGAGGCAAAGCGATTTGACTTAAATCCCCCAAAACACGTCTACCAAATGATTGCTCAACAATGTCTGCACAACTCCAGTGGCAGAAAGTTTACCATTATCCACTCCCTCTTTAGACAGCTATCACCATAAATCATTCCTTAAGAGGAACCATCTCTTTCTTCCTATGATTAATTCTATTCCCTAGGACTACAGAGTACATATCCTCTTCTTTCACAAATATTGATAGCTGACTGTGCTCCCCTTATCCCTGATGGCTCAAATTCTCTCATCTCCAAAACACATATTCAATCATTCTTCCATCTGTGGCTTCTAATCTCCTTACCATCCTGGATGCTACTTCTGAATATATTTCAGAACCTGTAGTCCAAAACGGATCCAGATTTTATAGTCATATCCACCCCATTACATAATAAAATCACACTATCACCTCCTCCAAGATATTCTAGATATTCTTTTCTAATAATACACTAGAGACTTCGCTTTTTTTTTTTTTTTTTTTTTTTGCGTTACATCTCTCTACTGACTCACATTGGGCTATCAACCAAGGTCTCTAAGTGCTATTCTTAAACCAAATACCCCTTACTATCATTCTGTGCTTATTTATACAATTGGTATTATGGACTAAAGCAGCACCTTACATTTATACAGTTAAACTTCATCATACATCCAGTCTTAGTTAGTCCATCAAAATATTACTGAATTCCAATTTGAACATGTATACATACTCTGTGACTTAGATTTACTGGGTTTTTTGCTTTTCTTTCTACCTTTCCCTTCAAAGTTCGAAAGCCTAGTCAGGTCTCATACTTTCAGGTCTATACATACCACCCAATCCATCACCTCCAACTCTACCATTTCAAGTCGAAAAGAATAATTTTAAGTAACATCACCTGGAACTCAGCCCCTCTCCAAAGCTACAATCAGCAATAGGAAAAAGAGAGGAAAATAACTATCAGGTTCTCAAGGCCTTCAATGTCTTTCTTAAAATTCCAGAGCTCCTAAAAATATTTCTATTTTTTTCTATAGTTCTCTCTCACCCAGAGTGTTATTGGCAGTAATTACATGAAGCATATGGTTAACAGAGAAGCTACATTGTAAAGGACAGGTAGGGTTCACTCAACAGAGACTTCAGGGGAGAGTGGCCAACACTTCCAGTTAAGCACTCAGGTAAATACATAGAGGATAAAAAAAAGTGTTTTTATGTGAGAGATACTGTTAGCTTATAGACTAAAAACTAGCATATGTGAAGAAGAGTAAAAGAAGACTAGAAAGGTAAACTAGCATTTCATTAAAAGGCTCTCAAATGCCATGCTAAAAAGTTTGGACGATGTGTTACAGTTGTTAACTATTAAAATTTATTGCTTATTCAGAATCAAACCCTGTGAAGATTAATCTGACAGCAGTATTTAAAACTAATTTAACAGGAAGAAACTCTGGAAGAGGAACCATCACTCAGGAGCATGAAGACCAATACAGAAATATCTGTACTGATAAAACTGAGGTGCGAAAGTGAAAAATCAGAAATTATCCATATTTCATTGATGCTCAGATGACATCTACTTTAAGATGCACAAATACTTTATATTCTAAAAAATAAAAAATGCTGCCAAATAATTGTGGTATGCTAGCATCCCAATTTCACAATGTTAAAATATGAAAATATGTATCCCTGTGAATGAAATACAGCAATCTCTTTGTCTGTCTGTTTCTTTTAACACAATTGGCTCAAGATCAAAAAACTAGATTTTTATTCAGGGCACAACATACAGAAGTTTACTCTCTACCAATTGCAAGAATTCTCTCCTGACAAGCTCTCCAGAGCTATCAAAGGAATCCAACAAATGGAGGTGAAAATAAGCAATCAGCAACAGCACCTTCTTTCTCTTAAAGAAAAACAAAAACAGAAATCACAACTCTACCTGAAAAGAAGCAATGTAATCTGCATTAAAAACTAACAAGAGGGTGCAAGTGTAGTTCAGTCATAGAATTCTCGTTGCCATGCAGGACAACCAGGTTTGATTCCTGGTCCACACACTTCCCAAAACACAAAAAACAAGCAACAACAAGCAAACAAATTCAACAAATGGTGTTGCAATAACAGGATACTCACATGGAAAAATAATGAAATGTGATCCCACCATATAGCATACAAAAAAAAAAATGATCAGAATCTTAAGGAGAGCTTCTTTCAAACAAAAACAAAAAAACATAAATCCGGACCTCACATTCAATTTCCTGAGTAAGAATATCTTAGATGGGAATCACATGCATGTACAAAAAAGTTATTATGATTCACCACTATGCCAGTTTGAAATGATGTATGTACCCTAGAAAAGCCATGTTTTAATCCTAATCCCATTTTGTAAAGGCAGCTGTTTCTTCTAATCCCTATTCAGTACTGTATGCTTGTACCTTTAATTAGGAGATGTGATTCGATCAAGAGTGGTTTTAAACTGAATTAGGTGGAGACATGTCTCCACCCATTTTACGTAGGTTTTGATTAGTTTACTGGAATCCTATAAAAGAGGAAACATTTTGGAGAAAGCAAGAGATTCAGAGAGAGGAGAGAATGCTGCAGCACCTCAAAGCAGAGAGTTCATCCACCAGTGACCTTTGGAGATGAAGAAAGAAAACACCTCCCAGGGAGCTTCATGAAACAGGAAGCCAGGAGAGAGAGCTAGCAGATGATGCCAGGTTCACCATGTGCCCTTCCAGCTGAGAGAGAAGCCCTGACTATGTTCACCATGTGCCTTCTCACTCGAGAGAGAAACCCTGAACTTCATCGGCCTTCTTGAACCAAGGTATCTTTCCCTGGATGCCTCTGGACATTTCTATGGACTTGTTTTAATTGGATCATTTTCTCGGCCTTAGAACTGTAAACTAGCAACTTATCAAATTCCCTTTTGAAAAGCCATTTCGTTTCTGGTATATTGCATTCTGGCAGCTAGCAAACCAGAACAACCCCTGATTAGGAATCACTGATTGAAAGAAATCACTGTATTAAAAGACAATCACATGTAAAATATAAACGGATCGAAGCCCTTTCTAAGCATAACTCCAAACCTAAAACTATAACTATTTGACAGATTTGAAAACATAAAATATAAAACTTTCTATAACAGAAAATTCTACCATAAACAATATAAGAAAAAATGATAAACTGTGAGAAAATATTTGAAGATTATTAGTTAATATCTATAATATATAGACTTACTACCAATTAATAAGAAAACACAAACACAACAGAAAAATAGGCAAAGCAAGAAGAAATTCATAAAAGTACAAATGGCCAATAAACATAAGAAGAGTATTCAAGTTTACAAAGGAGGTACAAATTTTAACTATGAGCTGTTTTCCACTTCCCAAATAGACAAAAATGTTGGGAAGGTTTAGTGAGCATAACAGCATTGTTCATATAAGCAAGAACCCAAATACCTATCAATAGCTAAGTAAATTATGGTAGAGCCATAAAAGGATTACTGTGCAGTTGCTACTATAAGACAAATCTACATGTATGCATATGGGAAAGCGTTCACCATATATGCCAAATTAAAAAAAATATACACAATTTAATTTCAGAATATGTACACTATCATTTCATTTTTGTAAAAACAACAATATCCAACTGGGTATGTTTACATCTACATAGAAAAAGGGCTAAAAGTAAATAGACCAAATTCTTGAACAGTAAGAGGATGGTGAAGGGGTGGTGATGGAGAGACTTAACTCTTTCTTTACATACTACTCCAATGTTTTACCTTTCACCATGAAAATTTTCAAAACTTTATTAAAAATGCATTTGTCACTACATTGCCCAGCAACACTTTCCATATTTAGTAAGAACAGTTATCATAATACCTTCATCCACCAAAGTTCCATTTCCGTCCTCTTTATTTTCTGGGGGCTCTTCTAAAGAGGTCGATGAGGCTAACCTTAATCCTTCTAACTAGAGCTACTAGCTATGAAAAGATTGGGAATGAGACGAGGATACCCTCTGCAACCACTATTATTCAACATTGTACTAGAAGCTCCAGCTAGAGCAGTCAGATAGGAAAAAGAAAGTTACTGAACTGTCAAGCCTGTAGAGTCTTTCAACATCTCAGTCTCTTCCTTCCCTTCCAGGGCAACAATCTGAAAAGGGACTTGGGTATCCCCAGAAAATAAATAGTACCAACCCAAGAACCAGACCAAAAGGACAGGTCAACAATAAAAACGTTTTTGAGACTAGGCAACATCTAGAATAGGTGGGAGAGAAATCAGAGAAGGGGTCAGCAAATTTTTTTCTGTCAAAGACCAGAGAGTTAATATTCTATGCTTTGCAGGCCATCTAGTCTCTGTCACACCTAAATCAGCTCTACCAATAAAGCAGTCATGGACAATTTGTAAAATGGTAGGCATGGCTGTGCTCCAATCAAACTTTATTTATGGACAATAGAATTCCATGCTACTTACAGGTCATGAAACAGTATTCTCTCAATTTATTTTCAACGATTTAAAAATGGAAAAACAAAAACAAAACACTCCTAACTCTTAAACCAAGGAAAGCAGGTAGCACGCCACAGGCAGTAGTTTGCATTAGAGGATAATTTTACAAATCTCAAAAAGCGCAGACAAACAAGGAGCCTCTAATACAATACTGTCTGGATTCTTTACATACAAAATTTTTTCAAGAGTTTCAAAAAGTATCATTAGTGAAACACAGTACCAACTGTTACTATATAGAGGAGATTTTTTCTCAAAAGACCGGTAGAATTTATGATTTTCTAAAGGATCCCTAATTTTAATCAAACATTTCAAAAAGAACTAACAACAATCCTGCTCAAATTCTTCGAAACAATTGAGAAAAAAAAAGAATACTATTTAACTCATTTTATGAAGCTAATATCAAAGCCAAATGAAGATGCTATAAGAAAGAAAAACTACAGGCCAATGTCCCTAATGAAAATAGATGCAAAAATTCTCAGTAAAATACTAGCAAATCGAATTCAACGACACAGTAAAAGAATTAAACATCACCACCAAGTGGGGTTTCTACCAGGAATGCAAAGGTGGTTCAACACAAGAAAATCAATCAATATAATACAGCATATTAACATACTGAAAGAGGAAAAATCACATGATCATCTCGATTGATGCTGACAAAGCATTTGACAAAACTCAACATCCTTTTCTGATAAAAATACTTCAAAAGGAAGGAATCAAAGGTAATTTCCTCAATATGATAAAGGGCATATATGAAATAGCCCTTTATCATGGCCAGCATCATACTCAGTGGTATAAGACTAAAATCCTCCCCCTCCCCAAGATCAGGAATGAGACAAGGAAACTCTCTGTCACCACTATTATTCAACATGGTACTAGAAGTTCTAGCTAGAGCAGTCAGACAGAAAAAAGAAATAAAATGTATCCAAATCAGAAAGGAAGAAGTAAAACTTTCATTATTTGCAGATGACATGTTACTGTACTTGGAAAATCCTGAAAAATCTATGACAAAGTTACCTGAGCTAATAAACACATTTAGCAAAGTGGTAGATATAAGGTCAATGTGCAAAAATCAGTAATGTTTCTATACACAAGCCATGAGCTAACTGAAGAGTCAGTTAAGGAAAAAATTCCAGTCAAAACAGCAACTAAAAGAATCAAGTATCTAGGAATAAACTTAACTAGAGATATAAAGGACCTGTACACAGAAAACTTCTTAATACTGCTAAAAGAAATAAAAGAAGATCTAAATAGATTGAAAGACATTCACTGCTCATGGATAGAAAGGTTAAAGCAGTTAAGATGTCAATTCTACCCAAATTTATCTACATATGCAAAGCAATACCAATCAAAATTCTAACAACCTACTTTGAAGACTTGGAAAAGCTAGTTATTAAATTTCTTTGGAAGGGAAAGAGACCTCAAATACATAAAAATACCCTAAAAAAAAAAAGAGGAACAAAGTTGAAGGATTAACACTTCCTGATTTTAAAGCTTATTATAAAGCCACCAGTGGTCAAAATGGCATGGTACTGGCACAAAGAAAGAAGTATTGACCAGTGGAATCTAACTGAGAGCACAGAAATAGAACTCCAAATCTATGACAACTTATCTTCAACAAGGCTTCCAAATCCACTGAACTGGGACAAAATAGTCCCTTCAATAAAGGGGCATGGGAAAACTGGCTATCAATAACCAAAAGAATGAAAGAGGACCCTTACATTATACCCTATACAAAAATTAACTCAAAGTGGATCAAAGACCTAAATATAAGAACCAGTAACAAAACTCCTAGAGGAAAATACAGGGAAAAATCTTCAAGACCTACTAATAGGAAGTAGCTTCCTAAATTTTACACCCAAAGCAAAAGCAACAAAAGAAAAAATAAATGGAAACGCCTCAAAATCAAATGCTTCTGTGCCTCAAAAGATTTTGTCAAAAAGTTGAAGAGGCAGCCAATTCAATGGGAAAAATTATTTGGAAATCACAGTTTGATATCCTGAACACATAAAGAAACCATACAGCTCAATAACAAAAGAACAAACAACCCAATTATAAAATGGGTTAAAGATATGGACAAGCATTTTTCTGAAGAGTAAATGCATATGGCTAAAAAAGCACATGAAGCAATGCTCAATTTCATTAACTATAAGGGAAATGCAGATCAAGACTACAATGAGATACTACCTCACACCTATAAGAATGGCTGGTATTAAACAAACAGGAAACTACAAATGTTGGGCTGGAAAGGATGTGGAGAAATTGGGACACGTAAGTGCTGCTGGTGAGAATGTATATGGGACAGCTGCTATGGAAGACAAATTGGTAGTTCCTTAGAAAACCAAATATCGAGTTGCCCTATGATGCAGTAATACCACTACCCAGTATATACCCAGAAGAGTGACACAGACATTTGCACACTGATGTTCACAGCAGCACTACTCACAATTGCCAAAAGATGAAACAATCCAAGTATACATCAACAGACCAGTGGATAAACAAAATGTGGTATATACATATCATATAAGACAAAATGGCATCCTGAAGCATATGACAAGATGAATGAACCTTGAGGACATAATGCTGAGTGAAATAAGCCAACCACAAAAGGGTACTGTATAATTTTGCTTTTATGACCTTGGTAAAGGTCAACTCAGGGGTTTATAATACAGAATACAGGGGACCTAGACAAAGCTAGAGATGGGTGAACAGTTAGCTAATGAGGTTGAACTTAAATGTAAGGGAATGGATAGAAGTGAAGACAGTGCATTAGTGGGCCTGTAATATTGCCACATTGAAGGTGAACATGATTGAAAGGGGTTGTATAGAGCCAGGTATCTCACCGATTAACACTACAAATATAAATAAGTTCTTGTATGAATTACTTCAAAAGATGTCAATCCTATATAAAGAGTTTATAATATTGAAGTATAGGACAAAAACTATTATTACATGCTATTGGTTATTTCACAGGAAGACATCAACAATCCCACAGCAATATCAGGGGTATATAATGGGGGTGGGTGAAGGAGGGTGGACAAGAGTTAAGGGTTTGGATTTTCTATTTGGTGAAGGTATGTTTATCAGTTTTTCTCATGGGAGCAATGAAAATTGTTTACAATTTAGAGTGTGTTGATGATTATACCATGAAGTAAGGATAATGTGACATACGGACTATCGGCTTTGGACATTATATATGATGCCCAAGAGAAGGAGGTGGCTGAAGGATACACTGACTGAGAAGAAGAATGGCAAACTGTGGTGTGTACATATGATCGAATATTGTGCTGCTACAGAGAGGAATGAAGTCTGTGAGGCATGCAACATTGTGAATGAACCTGTGGGATATTACGTGATGCAAAATAAGCCAGAAACAAAAAAGCAAATACTGAACGGTCTCATTTAGAAAATATTTATAAGAAAATTGGAGCCCATTCTCTCTCTCTAAGCCCAACTCTTCAAACGAAATCGTTGCCCTCCCCGCTACGTGGGACATGACATCCAGGGGTGAAAAATCTCCCTGGCGGTGTGGGAGATGATTCCCAGGGATGAGCCTGTCCCTGGCACCATGGGATCAACCATGCCATTCTGACCAAAAGGGGGAAAAGAAGTGGAACAGATAAGGTATCAGTGGCTGAGAAAATTCAAATAGAGTTGAGAGGCTACTCTGGAGGTCACTTTTATGCAAGCTTCACTTAGACATTGCTACCTACCATAGCTTGCCAAATCCCAACCAAAACCATTCCTGCCAATCCTAAAGAATACTAGGGCATTATATAAGATTCAACAAGGTTCCATGCACAAGGGTAACATTCCAGAAACTTACAACCTCCAGATGGGTCCCTGGACCAGATAAGTCCCGAAATGCAGAGGGGCCAGCCTCTCCAGAACATCAACTAGTTCCATCTCCCCATCCCATATTATGGACAGCCCCTTCCAACATGAAAAAACTAGAATGGGCATAGCCCAAATACTCCTAAAGAATGGGGAAAAGATCATAGGTGATGATGAAGTTATACAGAGAAGGTAGGGTTTAACAAATGAGTGCTGAATTATTATACTGATATTTATTTTAGTCTCCAGTATCTCAGAGCAGCTGGAAGTAAAAGCCTAAAATTATGGAATTGCAACCCATACCAAATTCTGAAATCTGCTCTACAACTAATTGTTGTGATGTCCTTTGAAATGTATTGGGGTTTTTTTGTATATATGTTTTTTTTTTTTTCAAAAAAGAAAAAAAAAAGTTGATTGTGATGATTCAAAAATAAATGGGGCCTAGATTGTAAGCTTTTATAGCAGTCACATATAGTCCAGAGCAGTAATTGTTATTTCCAGATTTTGAGAGGCTGTGGTATATATGTATAACCTGGCATTTTCCTGGAACTTTGCCTACCTGTGTGACACCTAAGACTCAGAGCAGGAGTTCTGCAGTTCTGAAGGTCAGCATTGCTACATACAACTGTTAAAGGAACAGAAAAAGAAATCACGCTTCAATTAGAGATAAGATTAAATCCAATCAGGTTGGGACTATAGTAAATCAGAATACAGGGGTAAAGAGGACATTGTCTGTTTTTCCGAACTTCACCTACTGTATGAGACCAAAAGAAGAGAGGTTTATTTTGCCCAAAACCTAAATTTTCTGTAGCACATAATCTAACTCAACCTGTCAGGATAGCTCATTTAAACAGCCCAAACACAGAGAACCCTGAATGGGAATGAGGGCTTGTAATTCTGTATAGCTTAATGTAATATTTGGATACATTCCAGTGTATGTTGTGCAGATAATTGAAAAGTATTGGCAAGTCCCTTGAGGGATGGGAGAAAAAAACATTTAACTATTAAACTTTATTACCAGGGAAATCCCTGATACTCTCTCAAACATTAGGGACACCCTAGTCAAAAGGCCAAACCCTTGATCTTGAGGCTCGCTTTTGTGAAGCTTATTTATGAAACTGAGAAGCTAAGCCTACCTACGGTTATGCCTAAGAATTTACTTTCAAAGGACCTCTTTTGTTGCTCAGATATGGCTTCTCTCTCTCTCCCCAAGCCCAACTCTGCAAGTGAAATTACAATCTTTCCCCCTAATGTGGGCAATGACATCCAGGTGATGTCTCCCTGGCAACGTGGGATGGGACTCCCAGGAATGAGTCTGGCCCTGGCACCATGGGATCAACAAGGCCTTCCTAAACAAAAGGGAGAAAGAATTGTAACAAACAATATCAGTGGCTGAGAGAGTTCACATAGAGTTGAGAGGCTACTCTGGAGGCTACTCTTAGGCAAGCGTCAGCTAGATATTGCTAGTTATCATGGTTTGCCAAACCCCAACCAAAACCATTCCTGTAACCCTGAAGAACACCTAGAGATAGAGAAAACCTTCTCAACCAGAAGAGGGAAGAGTGAAATGAGACAAAATAAAGTGTCAATGGTGAGAGATTCCAGAGTTGAGAGGTTATCCTGGAAGTTACTCTTATGCATTATATAGATATCACCTTTTTAGTTAAGGCGTAATGAAGAGGCTGGAGGGAACTGCCTGAAAATGTAGAGCTGTGTTCCGGTAGCCATGTTTCTTGATGATGATTGTATAATGATATAGCTTTCGCAATGTGACTGTGTGATTGTGAAAACCTTGTTTGTATCAGATGCTCTTTATTCTAGTTTGCTAGCTGCCAGAATGCAATATACCAGAAATGGAATGGCTTTTAAAAAGGGGAATTTAATCCCAATTAAAACAAATCTATAGAAATGCCCCATCTAAGGCATCCAGGGAAAGATACCTTGGTTCAAGAAGGCCAATGAAGTTCAGGGTTTCTCGTAGAGGGGCACACGGGGAACACAGTCAGAGTTTCTCTCTCATCTGGAAAGGCACCTAGCGAACATGGTCAGGGTTCCTCTCTCATCTGGAAGGGCACGTGGCGAACACAGCATCATCTGCTAGCTTCTTCTTCTCCTGGCCCCCTGCTTCATGAAGCTCCCCGGGAGGTACTTTCCTTTTTCATCTCCAAAGGTTGCTGGCTGGTGGACTCTGCCACTCGCGGCTATGTCGTTTTGCTCTGCTCTCTCTGAATCTCTCATTCTCCAAAATGTTTCCTCTTTTACAGGACTTCAGAAACTGATCAAGAACCACCCAAATGGGTGGAGACATGTCATCATCTAATCCAGTTAAACAACCACTCTCGATTACATCACATCTCCAGAGAGATGATCTAATTACAGTTTCAAACATACAATGCTGAGTAGGGATTAGAAGAAATGATTGCCCTCACAAAATGGGATTAGGATTAAAACTCGACTTTTCCAGGGTACATACATCATTTCAAACCAGCACACTCTTTTTATCTACCTTATTCATAGACGAGTAAAACATATGGATTAAAAATAAATAAACAATAGAGGGAACAAATGTTAAAATAAATTTAGTAGATTGAAATGCTAGTGATCAATGAAAGGGAGGGGTAAGGGGTATGGTATGTATGAATTTTTTTCTGTTTTTATTTCTTTTTTTCTGAATTGATGCAAATGTTCTAAGAAATGATCATGATGATGAATATACAACCATGTGATGATATTGTGAGTTATTGATTATATATGTAGAATGGAATGATCATATGGTAAGAATGTTTGTGTTTGTATGTTGCTATGTTTAATAAATAAAATAATTTTTAAAAATAAATAGATTACCCATAGTCCTGCAAGGATTGAAAAAGTATAAAAACAAAACAAAACAACAACAACAACAACAACAAAAATCTAGGATTTTATCTGAGATTCTACAAAGTTCCATGCACTGTGATTATTTTCCATAAATCTACAACCTCTAGATGGGTTCCTAGGCCAGATAAGTACTGAAACTCAGAGGGGCCAGCCTCTCCAAGAACATCAACTAATTCTATCCCCCTATCCTACACTGTTGACTTTTGCTTTTTTGTATATATATATTTCACAATAAAAAAGATAGCAAAATAAAACCTACAGTGAATAGGCACTGTCTAAATGAGTTCAATCATCTTCTATATTAGTAGGAAGAGTGGCAACAAATTAAACTCCTGAAATTCATATCACCCTACCCCTCACTCCCCACTCCCCATATTATCTAAATCCCTCCTAATTTTTCAGAAAATATTTCTAGGTTTTTCACTTCAGATTTTTCCAATTTAATCAGGCAAGAACAGAAATAACAAACTACATTTCAATGTAAAGCACCAAACTTTTGACAACTAAATATGAAATCTACAAGTCCAAAAAAACAGTGGAAGTTAATACACTAGAACATATAGCTCCATATATTTCCACCAAAACATTAAGTACACAAACCAGAAAGAATATCATCTCTAAAGGTTTTCTGGTAAAATTCTGAGTAAGCTGAAGACCCTCAGCTGTGACAAAGGCCACCTTTCATCTTAAGAAGCATTACTACTGTTCTCTGTTACCTGAAACAGAGAACACAGACAACACAGAACTTGACACTTAGAAGTGTTCTAGCAATTCTACAACTCCTCAAATGCTGATCTTCAGTTTTTCTATTTCTTAAATAAGTGACTTTTGAAAATTATCTGCTCATTTTCAAAGAAGGTAAGACAATGC
Organism: Myrmecophaga tridactyla; assembly: GCA_004026745.1. NCBI lineage: Eukaryota > Metazoa > Chordata > Mammalia > Pilosa > Myrmecophagidae > Myrmecophaga > Myrmecophaga tridactyla. The sequence goes on along the minus strand of PVIY010014358.1, from coordinate 40,003 downwards.
AGTTTATTTTTGAAATCACAATTTGCGTCAGATGGAATTTAACCCTCCCAAAAATGATGCACAGAAATAGAATACATAAAGACCAAACACTGATAAGAATAAAGATGCTGACCCAAGACTTTAGAAAAACAAGCTTTAAAACAGTCAAGCAGACATTGCAGGGAATTAAAAGCTGTCTAATGATAATCTTCAGTGAAGAAATCACAGAGATTTTAATAAGTTCAATTTTGACTGAGACAACAAGTACTCACCTTTAAACAGTCTGAACTGATTACACCTGCCTGGGGTGAGCCACCCAACCGAAATTGGGGAACACCTGATTTGCCACTTGCGAATAATTAGATACCTAACTTAAAACAACTGCGACAGTAAAAAATCATCCCAATTTGAGAGGAGGGTCACCCTCGAGAGGAAAAAAAAAAAAACAGGATATGGAGACCATTTTTAACTTTCCATTGTTTAACAGCTGATTCTCCAAACAAGCCCAGACTAGGGTGAGGAGGAAATGTCATCTACTGAGGGCCTACTACGTGCTAAGTACTTTATTTATATTAGCTCATTTAATCCTCACAAGAATCCTATGAGGTATTTTAAAGATAAGACAGAGAAGATGAAGACAGAAGATTGAGGTAAAATTCACCAAGGCCCAAAGCTACCAGGTAGAAGTAAAACTGTATGAAGGCCCAAAGCTAGCAAGTAACAGAGCCAAAGTTTATGTTTCTCCCGGCTGTGTCACACCACCTGTCCAGGTTGAGTAGAGAAGTCTGCCCTGTTAACTGGCTCTATCTACCAGTTAATTAATTGCAGGATACGGAGACCAAAACTACTCTCTCAATTTCTTAAGAATATCTAATTGGCCCAATTAACCAAATATTTCTACAAGAACTTTTAATATGACTTAATTCTGTGCATAAAATTACATTTCATTACAGTTGGTAGGTATTTGTAGAATTTTTTTTTTTAAGGCCATTAAGCACTCTGAAGTCCTTTACTAGTCTAAAGGATCAGTGTGCAAAGATTCACTTCTTTCATTTCTCCGAAAGTAGAACAAAACACATAAATAATGAGCCATTTGTTTGATTTTTTAAAAGGAACTAAAAAAAATAGGATTCCCGTGACCAAATGTAATTGCCTCCTCTGAATTTCCACATACTCTGTGTCTCTATCCCTTTCGGCACTTATCACTTTAAATCTGTATTAAAATAACTTTTATGCATGTTTTATCTTTTCTGCCAGACATTAAGCAACACTATGTACCCCCACAGCATCTAGGATAGCAGATGCTCAATAAATATTTAAGTAAAGAAAATTATTTCTTAAGCCAAACCCCAAAGGACAGATACTGTATGACTTCACTTATACAAAAAAACTATAATATGTGAATTCATATAGACAGAAAGTACCTTACATGTTGAGGGGAGGGCTCAATGCTTAAATGGGTACAAGGTTCTGTTTGGGTAACAATTTTGTTAACAGATAGACGTGACGGTAACATAATATTGTGAATGTAATTAACATCACTGAATTATATGCTTTAAAGTGGTTAAAAAGAGAACTTTTATATGTCACCACAGTTTTTAAAAAATTATTTCTCTTTTTCCTACCCTTCCGTCATACAGATGCTCAGAATCAATGCAGTCAATAAAAAAAGAAAAAAAGCTACAGTGAGATTCTCAGGGAACTATCACCCTTGAATCAAAGTTGATTTCTGTCATCAGGTTCTAATTAAGAACGGCAGATAAAGCAGATGGAGAACAGCTTTAATCTTCATGCTAAGTTGATCCTACTCTGGTGAAAACACAGAAAAATTGTTTGGACAAGCCAACTGAACAAACATGATATTGGATGTCTAGAGGAAAGTCATTCTTAAAGAGTCTTCTTTCCACTAGATGGCTATCTGAACTTTAACAGAGAGTTAGGCAAAGGGATTACTTAATGTTACTGTGCATTCCAGCTAGGCCAAGGGGCCTGGGGAGGGGGAGGGGATGTTAATAGGTTGAATAAAAAGAACACCAACTCAATTAAGGACAGGGAGGGTTTTTAATTGTGTTGCTCTTCTGTTTCTTTGATTTTTTCCATTTTAAGAAGATCTCCCTTTTGGGACTACTTAAATTATTCAACTTCTCCTTTCACTTAAATTCATATCATTTACTATGCAATGCAGAAGTATTTTCATTCAACTAATAAGACTGTGACAATGTTCGCAAAGAAATTTAAAGTTCACTTAAACCAATTTGCCATATAATTTCACACAAGCTCTCAAGACTCCAGTTTGCATATCTAAAAGTAGAAATTTACCTACATGACATAATTTTATGCACAGTTCTAAGATAAAGATAAATATTAATTATTAAATACTGCCAAATAATTTTTCCAGTAAGTATAACGTGATTTATATATTAAAACTCTAGCCATTTGAAGTGAACCATTTAGGGCATTTACATTACAATGTGTATTCATTCCTTTCTGATTTTAGAAATTTGGGAAAAATTTGAAAGAACTTTATATTGCTTCCTTCTAGTCTTTTTTAAAAGTTTTCTATGCAAATATATTGTTCAATAAAAAACTGATAGAATACTATAATGTATATCATATTGTGGGAATTTTCCCAGGTTATTAAATAGGCTTTGAAAGCATCATTTTAATAGAAATGCAATATTTCAACATTGTATATTATTTAACCACTCTCCTTTTGTTGAACACTTAAGTCGTTTCTTATATTTTGTTGGTATAAAAAACACTGATAAACCTCTGCGCATACTTCCGTATTGGAGTAGATCATATCGTCAGGAAAGATGACTAGAAAAGTAATCACAAGAATTCCAAATAAAAATATTTACCAGAAAGGATGTGTCGATTTCCACTAGCAGTGCTAGTGCCTATTTCCTCATACCCAGTCAACACTGAATTTTACTATTTTATATATTGTGCTGGTTTGAAAGGATGTGTGTCCCCTAGAAAAGCCATGTTTTAATCCTAATCCCATTTGTAAAGGCAGCTGTTTCTTCTAATCTCTATTCAGCATTGTATATTTGAAACTGTAATTAGATCATCTCCCTGGAGATGTGATGTAATCGAGAGTGGTTGTTAAACTGGATTAGGTGATGACATGTCTCCACCCACTTGGGCGGGTTTTGATTAGTTTCTGGAGTCCTATAAAAGAGGGAACATTTTGGAGAATGAAGGAGATTCCGAGAGAGCAGAGAATGCTGCAGCACCACGAAGCAGAGAGTCCACGAGCCAGCGACCTTTGGAGATAAAGGAGGAAAATGCCTTCTGGGGAGCTTCATGAAACTGGAAGTCAGGAGAGAAAGCTAGCAGGTGATGCTGTGTTCACCATGTGCCCTTCCAGATGAGAGAGGAGCCCGGACCATGTTCACCATGTGCCTTTTTAGATGAGAGAGAAACGCTGACTGTGTTCACCATGTGCCTTCTCACTCGAGAGAGAAACCCTGAACTTCATCGGCTTTCTTGAACCAAGGTATTTTTCCCTGGATGGATGCCTTAGATTGGACATTTCTATAGACTTGTTTTAATTGGGACATTTTCTTGGCCTTAGAACTGTTAACTAGCAACTTATTAAATTCCGCCTTTTAAAAGCCATTCCGTTTCTGGTATATTGCATTCTGGCAGCTAGCAAACTAGAACATATATCTTTATGTATATGCATATATATTTATGTTAATTAGGGAGGCAAAAACTGGCATCCTGTTGTTTTAACCGGCATTTTTAAATTACTGAGATGGAATTTTCTTCACTTTAGAAAGATTTAAGCATCTTATTTCAAGTCAGAAGTCTGTTTCCCATTAGCATGATTAGACAACCTTTTTGAAATTTTGTAAAATTTTCAACTAGCTCTGAAACTTACTATATACCATGACAGAATCCATTCGGCTATTCACAGGCAAAGTAACTACTAGGAAGAAAGAGCAATATATTTTTAAAAAGAGTTTCATAAAAAAAAAGTTTCATATATTTAAGTTAACCTAATTTTTTAAAGGAAAACAATACAATTAAAATAAGTTAATCATATATTATTAAACACAGTAGCTAAAAACAAATTCCCCATTTTACAGGAATAAAAACATTTCATTAATGTTTCCTTTGTAAAAATGCAAATATTTCTTTTTATAAGAAGTGTCAAAGTGAGTTACCACAAAAGTAATCTCAGCATTGCCAAAAAATCATAGATTTGGGCCACGACCCCATGAATCCTTGAGCATAAGTCCTCTTTTCATATTCCCAGCTTCATGTCATAAATGAGAGATATTCCCTCGCTTGTCATGAATAAATACCATTAAAACAGCAGAATCAAATTACTCAATGATCTATTAGGAGAGCTTGATGTTGCCTGTTTTAAGTTATCTCATGTGATAGAGAAAGGACAATATGGGGTTTAGAATGTGATCCAGCTGATGGGATGTTTCTGTGCAGTCATTTAAAATTATGTTGAGCTAAAGACAGAACATTAAATGGGAAAAAAGATAAATCACTGTGTAATCTCAATTATGTCAAAAAGAAATAAATAATAGATAAATATGTGCTGCAGGAAATAAAGACAGGTCAAAAAATAACAGCGGTTTATCTCTCTGAGATGAAAACAAAGAAGAAAAACAGAAATAGTATTACTTTCAGTAGTTAATACTGGCTGTCTTACACAATAACATTTAGTCACTATCCTTCCAGTAAACTTTCAGTCATGATCTATATACTATGCACCAGTACAAATAATGTAACTGGAAAGTGGTAATGAAACTCTCAATATACAAAGCATCCACCAAGTTTTAAATGGATGGCAAGTAAAAGGTCACAGTGTTTTTGTAAGCAATTTTTACTGAGCATTTATGTGTCAGGCACTTGAAGCTCTTCACGAGGATTAGTTCTCACAACAGTTCTCATTTTAAAGATGAGGAAACTGAGGCCTACAGATAAGCTAAAGTAACTGTCCAATGTCACACAGCTATTAAGTAGAGGAGCCAGGATTCCCTCTTTCATACTTTTACCGAGAACAAGACATTTGCATTGTCTTCATTAATAACCAAACAGTCCTGAGAGTGTAGGCTACATCAAATACTACAGATAGAGATTTCAACAGGCACATAAACTCCATGAAGCATGTACCTTCCCGGGTTGCACACAACACCATTTACACTGCAGCAAAAAGCTTGAGAATCCTTCCTGAACAGAAGTAATGTATTTGGCTCACCTTTCATGTGTGGTTCTATTTGTAAATGTGGCATAGGATGCTAAAATGATACCACTCAAAATTGCCAAAACCAGGATAACCGTCTCTACCTCACAATCCGAAAGCATGTGTTGATAGCCATCACAAATCAAAGCACAAAGGCCAAGTTAGTGAAAACGAACACAAGTTGCCGAGTTCATAGAAAGTCAATTCAAACCCAGTAATCTGTAGTACAAAAAGGTTTTAAGATGCAGACATGCCAAAACTCATCCCAGTTCAAATTATATTCACTTTAATTCATTTGCTTTCCATACAATGTTTCCATACTCCTTGAAACTAAATCCACAGAATGATCCCAAGTTATAAAACTGCCACAACAGTTTACCAAGCTGCTTACCAAACTGCCTCAACAAATACCACACAATACATTGGCTTAAACAAAAGGAATTTACTGCTCACAGATTTAGAGGATAGAAGATGTCCTTCCTCTGGGGTCCCTAGAGTTCCAGCTGGCTGGCAATAGTAATCAACGGGGTTCTCTGACAATGCACTCTCCTTTCTATTCCCAGTTCCCACTGACTTCCTGCTTCAGGCTCCTCCTCGTGGCTTTCTCTTTATAAGGCTTCCCAAATTTGAGGATTAAGACCAATCCTGATTCAGCTGGCCATTCTGATTCAGCTGGTTTTTGTCATGAGAACCATCACTATATCTTAAGCCAAAATGGAAAAGGTAAAGACTCATATCAACATTGGACATATAGATTCAAGCAAGTCCACCACTACTGGCTACCTGGTCTACAAATTGTGGTGGAATTGACAAAAAAAACTATTGAAAAATTTGAAAACGTATGCCTGGGTCTTGAATAAACTGAAAGCTGAACATATGCCTGGTATTACCATTGCTATCTCCCTAAGGAAATTTGAGATAAGCAAGTATTATGTGAACATCATTGATGCCCCAGGACACAGAGACTATTAAAAATATGATTAGAGGCACATCTCAGGCTGACTGTGCTGTACTGATTATTGCTGCTGGTTGTGTTGATTATTGTGTTGATTAATTTGAAGCTGGTATCTCCACAAATGGGCAGACCTGTGAGCATGCCCTTCTGGCTCACACACACACAGTTTGAAACAAACTATTGGTGTTAATAAAATGGATTCCATTGAGCCAGCCTACAGCCAGAAGAAATTTGAGGAAATCATTAAGGAAGTCAGCACTACATAAAGAAAACTGGCTACAACCCTGACATAGTAGCATTTGTGCCACTTTCTGGTTGGAATGATGGCAGCAGGCTGGAGTCAAGTGCTAACATGCCTTAGTTCAAGGGATGGAAAGTCACCTGTAAGGATGGCAATGCCAGTGAAACCACACTGCTTGAAGCTCTGGATTGCATCCTGACACCTACCCATCCAACTGACAAACATTTGTGTATTCAGTGTATTCAGCGGTATTCGTGCAGTCCCTGTGAGCAGAGTGGAGAGGGATATTCTCAAACTGGGTAGGGTGGTGATCTTTGCTCCAATTTTGCAACTGAAGTAAACGCTATTGAAATGCGCCATGAAGCTTTAAGTGAAGCTCTTCGTGGGGACAATGTGGACTTCAATGTCAAGAACGTGTCTGTGAAAGAAAAAACGACTCACTGATGGTGAGTGGAAAACTTTTTGCAAAATCCCCTTCGGGGAATGGTGAGAACGGGGAAAAATTCAACTTCCCCAAGTTGAATTCTTGATATTCTCATAAGCAGTGTGGACAATCAAAGCTATAGGCTGAGCCCCCAGTCTTGGAGTTTGTTCATATGAAACTTAACCCCACAAAGGATAGGTCAAGTCTACTTAAAATTTAGGCCTAGGAGTCACCCCCAAGAGAGCCTCTTTTGTTGCTCAGATGTGGCCTCTCTCTCCAGCCAACACAACAAGCAAACTCACCACCCTCCCCCATCTACGTGGGACATGACTCCCAGGGGTGTGGACCTTCCTGGCAACATGGACCTTCCTGGCAACATGGGATAGAAATCCTAGAATGAACTGAGATTCAGCATCAAGGGATTGAGAAAAACCCTAGAATGGGCTGAGACTCAGCATCAAGGGATTGAGAAAAACTTCTCGACCAAAAGGGGGAAGAGTGAAATGAGACAAAATAAAGTGTCAATGGCTGAGAGATCCCAAACAGAGTCAAGAGGTTATCCTGGAGGTTATTCTTACGCATTAAGTAGATATCACCTTGTTATTCAAGATGTAATGGAGAGGCTGGAGGGAACTGCCTGAAAGTGTAGAGCTGTGTTCCAGTAGCCATGTTTCTTGATGATGATTATATAATGATATAGCTTTCACAATGTGACTGTGTGATTTGCAAACCTTGAGTCTGATGCTCCTTTTATCTACCTTGTCAACAGACGAGTAGAACATAAGGAATAAAAATAAATAATAGGGGGAACAAATGTTAAAATAAATTTAGTTTGAAATGCTAGTGATCAATGAAAGTGAGGGGTAAAGGGTATGGTATGTGTAATCTTTTTTTTTTCTGTTTTCGTTTTATTTCTTTTTGTGTTGTGTTTTTATTTCTTTTTCTGAATTGATGCAAATGTTCTAAGAAATGATGAATATGCAACTAAGTGATGATATTGTGAATTACTGATTATATATATAGAACAGAATGATCACATGTTAATGTTTTAGTTCATTTGTTGTTAATTTTTTTTATCAATAAATAAGTTAATTTAAAAAAAACAAAAACAAAAAAAACGACTCACTGATGGAAGCAGCTGGCTTCACTGTTCAGGTGATTATCCTGAACCATCCACGCCAAATCAGTGCTGGTATGCACCTGTACCGGATTGTCACACAGCTCACCTTGCTTGCAAGTTTGCTGAGCTGAAGAAAATTGATCACCCTTCTGTTAAGAAGCTGGAAGATGGCCCCAAATTCTAGTGATGCCGCCACTGTTGATATAGTTCCTGGCAAGCTCATGTGTGTTAAGAGCTTCTCTGACTATCCTCCTCTGGGTTGTTTGGCTGTTCATGATATGAGACAGTTGCTGTGGATGTCATCAAGGCAGTGGACAAGAAGCTGCTGGAGCTGGCAAGGCCACCAAGTCTACCCAGAAAGCTCAGAAGGCTAAATGACTATTATCCATAGCACCTGTCACCTCAGTTTTACTCAGTGGTAGAAAAATGGTCTCAGAACTGGTTGTCTCAATTGGCCACTTAAATTTAATAGTAAAAGACTGGCTAATGATAACAATGCATTGTAAAACTTTCAGAAGGAAAGGAATACTTTGTGGACCATTTGTTTTTGTGTGGCATTTTTGTTATTTTTTTCATCAGTACTTTTTAAAGGGAAACAATAAAAAAACCTATCACAGAATTTTGAGACCCATTAAAACAAATTTAATAAGAAAAAAATTACTATACTGCACCTTAAATTGTATCAAAATTAAACTGAGAAACTAGTCAATGTCTTAAAAAGATGGTTTTCTTCCATTAGTGCTTTATTCCAAGGACAAAAATCAAGACTTCAGACCTACCAGGAGTCCTGACCTATATGAAGGCTATCAAAAGTGCTGACTTGGTGAAAAGAAAAGCCGTAAGATCTCAAAAAAACAACAACAGTCTGTTGGATTTCCTAATATAAAACATAAAGATACAAATCTAATAGATGCTTGATAAATGTTAATAAAAAATAAAATTGCTTAATATCTAAAGTTCAAGCTGCTTATCCTAACACTAAAAAACTTCCACTTCTCTACCTATTAACTTTCCCAGTCCCATCTCTCACTACTCTTTCTTGCTTTTGCTCACACTCATCCATCAAGAGAAAATGGCCTCTCCCACCCCCTTTCTCTCCTAGAGGAAATCTTATCGATCTTTCAAAGTCCTCCTCAAAAGCCAGTTTGTCCTTGAAGTTTTCTTTCCCCCAGTAGTTCTTTTGTGTGTGTGTGTGTGTGTTTTAAGAAAACAAACAATACACTTAGAACCACCAAAAATGGATACCTTAGTTAGCTTAACCATAGGCATATTTAAATAGATTGTCCATATAATCATCATAAAGCCTGTGTTTGCACAGTGTTTCATAAACCAATTTAAATTAAGGCAACAAGGCCAAAGCGTGAAAAAATTAAGGCAACAAGGAAAAATGTCTACAAATTAAGATAGCAAAGTTCTTAAATTCTAAGTATTAAACACTAATTATTAAATACTACCATTTGATCAGCTGTCAAAACTGTGAATGGTCTCAAAATATCAAGTAGAAAGTTCTTACAAATATCTGCATGGCTATAGTAATGTCTATGTTACTAAATATTTTCCTGGTTTCAGGAAAATGTGGAGATACAAATATTTTTATAAATGGATATCTTAGCTTATCCATAGGTATATTTTTAAAAATCTAAGTAAATCATTGTAAAGCCTATTTGTACAATATGTTTCATAAACCAATTTAAAATTAAAGCAAGAAGGAAATAATCTATAAATACAGATATCAGAGTTACTTGAATTCTAAATATTAAACAGTATCTTAAATACCATTTGATTAACTATCAAAACTGTGTGCGTTCTCAAAATAGCAAGTAGAAAATTACTACAAATATCAACTTTGCCAGAGTAGTGAGCTATGTTACTAAATATTTTCAAATTTTTTATTTCAGGAATTTATTTTATCTAATATTACTATAACTGCCTACAGTGTTTTTAAATCTTTTTTTGTTGTTGTAAAATATGACGTATATATATATATATATAAAGAAAAGAAAGGAAAAAAAGCAACAATTTTCAAAGCACACCCCAACAAACAGCTACAGAACAGTTCCCAGAGTTTGTCATGGGCTACCATGCCCTCCTTCCAGATTTTTCCTTCTAGCTGCTCCAAAACACTGGAGGCTTTATCACAGTCATAATAATGGAATCATATAGTATCTGTCCTTTTGTGTCCGACTTATTTCACTTAGCAATATGTCCTCAAGGTTCATCATGTTGTCGTATGTTTCAGGACATCATTTTGTCTAAATACTACACAGTATTCCATCGCATGTATATACCACATTTTGTTTATCCACTTGTCTGTTGATGGACACCTGTGTTGCTTCCATCTCTTGGCAATTGTGAATAGTCCTGCTATGAACATCAGTGTGCAACTGTCTGTTTGCGTCACTGCCCTCAACTCTTCTGGATATATACTGAGTGTTGGTATTGCTGGGTCATAGGGCAACTCAACATTTACTTTTCTGAGGAATCGCCAAACTGACTTCCACAGCAGCTGAACCATTTTACATTCCCACCAACAGTGAATAAGTGTTCCAATTTCTCCGCATCCTCTCCAACATTCATAGTTTCTTGTTTAACAGCAACCGTTCTTATAGGTGTGAGGTGATATCTCATTGTTGTCTGAATTTGCATTTCCCTTATAGCTAATGAAGATAAGCAGCTCTTCATGTGCTTTTTAGCCATATGTATTTGCTCTTCAGAAAAGTGCCTATTCATTTCCTCTGCCCATTTTATAATTGAGTTGTTTGTTCTTTTGTTGTTGAGCTATATAGTTTATTTATGTACACAAGATATCAAGCCTTTATCCGTTATGTGGTTTCCAAATATTTTCTCCCATTGAGGTGACTACCTCTTCACCTTTTTAACAAAGTCCTTTGAGGCACAGAAGCTCTTGATCTTAAGGAGTTCCCATTTGTCTATTTTTTTCTTTCACAGCTTGTGCTTTAGGTGCAAAGTTTAAGAAGCTACCTCCTATTACTAGATCTTGAAGATGTTGCCCTACATTTGTGTGCTGGTTTGAAATGATGCATATACCCTAGAAAAGCCACGTTTTAATCCTAATCCCATTTTGTAAAGGCAGCCACTTCTTCTAATCCCTATTCAGTATCGTATGTTTGAAACTGTAATTAGATCATCTCCCTGGAGATGTGATTTAATCAAGAGTAGTTGTTAAACTGGATTAGGTGGAGGCGTGTCTCCACCCATTTGGGTAGGTCTTGATTAGTTTACTGGAATCCTATAAAAGAGGAAACATTTTGGAGAATGTGAGAGATTTCTGAGAGAGCAGAGAGTCTACCAGCCGGTGGCCTTTAGAGATGAAGAAGGAAAACGCCTCCTGGGAGCATCATGAAACAGGAAGCCAGGAGAGAAAGTCAGCAGATGACGCTGTGTTCACCATGTGCCTTTCCAGCTGAGAGAGAAATCCTGACTGTGTTCACCATGTACCTTTTAACTTGAGAAAGAAACCCTGAACTTCATTGGCCTTCTTGAATCATAGTATCTTTCCCTGGATGCCTTAGATTGGACATTTTCTTAGCCTTAGAACTGTAAACTTGCAACTTATTAAATTCCCCCTTTAAAAAGTCATTCTGTTTCTGGTATATTGCATTCCAGCAGCTAGTAAGCTTGAACAATTTGTTTCAAGAAATTTTATGGTACTGGCTCTTATATTTATTTAGGTCTCTGATCCATTTTGAATTAATTTTTGTATAGGGTTTAAGGTAGAGGTCCTCTTTCATTGTTTTCCTTCGGTAGTTCTTAAGAGCTTTCCTTTATCTATCTCAAAGCACCAGTTTCTCCCGTAACTATTGGTAATGTTTTTCTGCAAATTCCTGGACCACATTTATTTACTTTTGTACTTGCCACATATGTCTAGCAGAATTGTGTTTTGCACATAGTAGGCTCAATATATATATTTTTAAAGATTCAATAGGTGGCATTAAAGGTTGTTTTATATCAGGTGCTTCACAGTCTTATAAATATTTATTGTCTTATGAATTTACAAAAACCTAGGGCATTAAATACAACTCTTTGAAAATGCAATTTTATGAACAGATTAGCACGGTGATTGTCTTTGAGCAGTTTGAGGTTCACTTTCCACTCTGTCACTTACTCACCACTGAATGACTTTGAGCAATTTGCTGAGCCACAGCTTCCAAACTTGTAAATTAGGAATAATAAACTTATTTTATTAAATAGCACAGTACCTGGCATATGGTAAATACTCAATAAATGGAACTATTGTTATTATTACATTAAAACTCTCTGTTTTGCTAGACTCCAACTTTTAAGAAACAATCTAAATAAAACCTAATAATTTTATTTCCCATAATTCTTTGCTGAGAAATCTCAAGTCACAGTACATAAAGTTCCATAATATAACTGGCTGAATATTGACATTTTAAAGCCCAATAAACTGACTCAAGAGAACAGATCAGGTAATCCAGCATATACCAAAGTTCCATTTCCTTCTCCCTTACACTACTCAACAGAAATAATTCCAAGTTCCCTTGTAAATACCAACTGACTTCACAAGAAGATCACCAACGTATGGAGCTATTGCCAACCCTATTAGTATACCCTAAACATTTCTAGCATAGAACCTTCAAAGCCCTCTGCTCAAGCACTGAATCCGGACGCCCTTCTAACCACGGCTGCATGGAGGTATTTAAGAGACCTATCTGGCATGTCCCACAGTGCTTCTACTAGAGCGCACGGAATACACAGTCCTCAGGAAAACAATAGCCAGTGTTCCCCAGCGCCACTCTAGTGAATTCCAACAGGCTTATTTGAAAGGGTACTCATTTAACATTTTTTAAAAAAGGAGTATCAGTATTAGCTTCTAAAAATTTTACAGATATAACCACAAAAAGCATAGCAAAAAACAGGTAAATTCAGTTTGGCAACTAACATTAAAAGTGTGCAGGAATGCTCAGAGCCTACAAGTGATTTGGGCTTTAGAGAAATAATTTCCCTTTGTCCTCAGGCGAAATTAATATTACAGAAGGGAAGACAATGTGCAAGTATACCTCAGATAAAGAAAAAGATGTGTTCCAATAAAGTTTCTGTAAAACAAATTACTAAGTGACTTATTTTGCAAGTCTTTCTTAATAAATCATTCTGTTGAAAAAAAGAAAAGTTTCCCCTTAAGATTATAGCCAGTTTTTAAAAATCACTTTCAAAGAAAAGCATGCTTTTCTGACAAAATATCAATGCCATACAAAATAATTATATGGTGTTAAGTTTTTAAAAATGTACATAGTCAAAAAATATGGTAAGACTGTTTCTCATAGTATTTCCATAAGGCAACTTAGCTAAATTCTTCACAACCTGAACGTTAACTCATAATTTAGAAACTTTTGATTTTTACCTTAGAACTATTTCCCCCTACCAAATTAATGTACTGACTACTTTTTAGACAACTGTGCCTGACAATAGTTATACTCTGTTCTTGTTCAGGAAAGATCACACATTATGACTGAAATGGCCAGTATTTATCTGTGACTAACTCTCGGCCCAAAGTCCTTCCTCGGAGTCCCGCAGCACCCTGCACACACCTCCACAATAGGAGGTAATGCACTCTTTCTCCCCAAGTAGACAGTAAGAACTGGAATGGCCATACTTTAAGCATTGTCCTAAAACTTTAACAGTGCCAGGAACATAGTATGAGCTCAATAAATAAATACCACACACATTTCTACACTGTGTCTTTACTGATAGGCCTGTTCCCAACCAGATAGTTGGAATGGAATGTGTTCCCTCATCAGAAGGTAACAGTGATGAAATGATACTTAGTGGACCCGATAAAGAGATGCTCATTCTTAGATATTAATTTGTTGCCTACATTTAGGCTTTAATGCATAGGAGTTGAACATTTTAGTTGGTACAACATCAGTGAGAGGATACTTAAATTCCCCAAATTGAAGGCTCTCCTCCTAAAAAGGTGGAGACAGCAGTGGGTTTGAGCTCAAAATAGGTCTACTTATACTAGTTGTAGGATTTTTTGCTTAACCTCTTCGAACCTCAGTTCCAGAAATAGTACCTATATTATGCCTCTCTCTCAGTATCAGTGAAAAGCGCTTTGGTAAAAAGTGTTGTCCTTTGAGCATCTTCAGAATGAGTCCACCTTTCTCTGTCCCAAACACCATCTCTTAAGCCCAGGAATCAGCATCTCTCACCAGAGAGCTGCTTCAGCAATAGCCTCCACATGGCAGTCTCTCCATCCATTCTCACTCCTCTCCAATAGATTTTCCAGGTAGAAACCAGTAATCTTTTCAAAATGAAACTCTAATCATCTCACTCTCATATATCCCCTATACTTCAAAGGCACATTACTGCTCTAAGGAGAAATGCAAAGACCCTTCGTATGGCCTGTGTCAGTTGCCTGGTACAGTCCCTGCTTACTTCTCCCGCTGCATTCATACCTTGCCCCCTCCCTCCCACACACACATTCTCAGTGTTCCAGCCATACCAACCTTCTCTCAGCTCCTTGAATATACGTTTCCTCCCCTCTTATCCTCCCTCCCTGTAATATTCTCTTTTCCATACCGAATTTCCCCTTTTTGACATCTATTTATCTGTCTGACCGCAACTAAATCAAAGGGCACCTCCCCTCATCTCCTACCTGCCAATATTCTCTCAAGGTGCCAAGTACTTCTCCTTCAGAGCACATACCATGATGTGCTCTGTTGTGTGGTTATTTGATTCAAGTATCTCCCCCAATAAACCGTAAGCTTCATGAGGATCGTGACAATCTTTTACCGATAAGAAAAATAGTATATGTGGTAAAAAAAAGAGATGCTCTTTTGAAACTTCATATAAAAAATTAGGAGACCAATGTTTTCACCTGTATATTTTCAGTCTTTTTTCTACAATTCTTCACTTTACTAGTATTTCCAAATATTTTAGAAATCCAAGTTAAATATTTAAAGTCATCACAATGTAAAACACTAGAAGATTAATATATTTTTCTAAAACCTAGAAACAAAGGCATTCCAAATCAAAAGCTTTTGCCTGCCTGAATCTATTCACAACTTTAGAATACCGTGAAACATGGCTACTAAATATAAAACTGAACCTTTTACAGGTTTCTTTTAAAACCCAGGAAGCTATAAAAGGATTATGGCATCCATGAAGCAGTAAGAAAATGATTAAAATGTATGCCAGAGACAGAATTACAAAACATGACTGGAGAATTTAAGGCAGTAAGTTTAAGTAACTATACACTAGGTTAGAGTGAGCCAGATGTAGGAAAAAAATCAGTTCTTTCATAGTTCATACTTCCTATCTCACCAACATTTACGTGAGCAAAAAATTCTGGCATTTGGTGAAGTTATTCAATAAAGATGCAGAATTGTATTTTAAAGAAAAAAATAGATATTAATATATTAAGTATGGCATGGATTTCTCAGAACACAACATTACTTCCTCCAAGTTGGTACCTTATATAAGCATGGTGTAGGGTTTTTCTCCTTATTTAAAAAGCAAACAGCTGGAAAATAAGTACTATGTCAAAGTCCACAGCCCTTTCTCAGTGCTGCTTAATGTTCTATTCTGGTTGAAAATCAAAGTAGTTAAGTAACTCTTTCAGGCTATAGGAAACATTAAAAGCTCAGGACTGAAGCAGTAAAGCCTCATGGGTTTTCAATTATTAATGTACTCCCCCTAAGGCACAACCTCTCCTAATTTAGGAGTGAAGAATTTGGTATCAGATGAATTATACCAGCAGTAGAGAATGGACCTTTAAAAAAATCTGGTATCAGATGAATTATACCAGCAAAAGAGAATGGAACTTAAAAAAAAATGATACTTCACATGGAACAATGGCTACAAGTGCTTTAGAAAGTCCTGCCTGGAAGAAATTGCCACTACAAGAGACTTTTCTGGCAGTATAGGTGTTCAATTAGTATCAATAAATGTATCTAAAGTACCCCTAAAGGCAAAACAGAAAAAGTCAGGACAGCAAAATAATATATATATAAGTATATATATATACACACACACACACACATATGGCCAGGAATCCTAAGATCCAGCCAAACTGAACTCCTCAAAATTCTCCCAATCACATCTTTTCTGATTCTATGCCTTTCCCACTACTGTTCTCTCCAACTGGAATGCTTCATCCTTCACCTCTACCTTCGGCCTCCTTTGTGACTTCTCTAAGAACACTTCCATCTTCTCACTGCTAGAGCACTTCATAACATTCCCTGAAGTACCACTTTACAGTCTGTCTTTTTTATATCTATAGGCAGGACGTTTCCCCTATGTTCATTGAGGACATGAAAAAGGACTAAATAGCTTTCTATTTTCTACACTGCCTTGCACATTACAGATCAAATATTTACAGAACTGGGTGCACAGGTAGCTCAGAGGGAGTATGATGGCCTGCCTCGCAGCAGACCTGGGTTCAATTCCCGGCCCATGCATCCTACCCCCAAACATAAATATATATATATATAAAATAAACAATTTTATATGTATAAACAAATATATAAAAATATATTATATAATATATATAAACTATATATATATTGTTTCTAGGTTTTAGAAAAACATATTCATCTTCTAATGGATCTTGAAGCCTAAGGAGAGGAGGGAGCATGGTGGGAAAGGAGGCTGACTGAATACAAGAGAAAATATAAAGAAATAAATGCAAAAGAAAAAATAATACGTGCTTTGTACTTGCAAAAAAGGTACATTCCCTGTAAGGTAATACCATTTATATTACTGGTTATGGGTCACAAAGAGGCAAATGGAAATAGCACTGGATTAAGAATCAGGAAATCCAGGTTCTAGACCTAACTTGGTCACTAATTACACAATTGCTCTTGGGCAAAACACACTCATCTGGGAAATGAGATGTATGAACTCGATTCTCTACTATTTCTTCCTACCTCAAGCATCTATCTTTACGCTAGAATGGAATTTTTTCAAAATAAGAAGTTACAGACGGGAAGAATGAACGAAAATCACAGAGAACAGCAAAGAGTATTATCTAGATAGGTAGTATCTGAGTATAGAAGTAGCAATTTAAAGATTAAAGAGAATTAAGATATATGAGGTCTTAATTATAGGACATAAATTGTAAGCACTATGAGATCAGAGATCAGCAAAGAATATATCAGGAGAAAATCTGATTTTAACTAGGCATTAAAGATTGAACAAAGTTTTAAGTGGGCAGAACAAATGCCCTTTAAGATAAGAATGTGAACAGAGGTATGTTAACCACTATGTGTGTGTGTGTGTGTGTAACACACTTATACATATATAGCACATATATATACATGCATACACAAATACATATGCATGTATTATACGCATGTAATACAAATATGCAATTATGAGATTACCCCTTTTAGACAGAAGGTACAAATTTGAGCTGGAGCCAGACTATGAGGAGTCTGGATTCTATATAGTAGGGATTGGGTAACTCTCGAAGGTTTTTATATATCCCCCTAAATAATTTAGAAAACACAGATATAAAAATCAGTACTATTTTATTATTAAAACTTTGGTGTAGTGCCTACCTTTTTTTTTTTACTGTAGATGTTAAAACATAATTTCCCGATGTTAAGAACTTTATGCCACTTTAAATACCTGCACATATGATTTGCTTAACCATTTCCCAATACTAGACTTAGAGATTGTTTATAATTTTTTTGCTATTTTAAAAAATATTTAGATGAGCATCTGTGTTCTAAGTTCTTAGATGCATCTCTGATTATTTCCTTAGATCATATTTCTGAAAGTGGAGCTACTAGGGAAAAGGATATGTAAAAAGTATCAGATTCTTTATGCATACAGCCAAATTGCTTTCTATGAAGATTATGCCAATTATCACTCCCCTCAGAATTATAAAATAGTATTTGTCTCAATAATATTCACTTCAAACATTCAACAATATTCATTGAGCACCTATGTGCCAGGCCCTGTGTGGGTCTCTAAGGATATAGCTGTAAACAAATCTACAAAAGTCCCTGCCCTGCCTTCACAAAGAGCTTACATTCTGATGGGAGAGGAAAACAAACAAAAAGATAAGTAAGCAAAAGATGAAAGAGGAAAAACAAAGAAGAGAAGGCAGATAAGAAGTGTTATAGGGGAGGGGTTGAAATTTTAGACAGGAAGCCATGGATAGGTTCACTGAAGCACTGATATTTGAGTAAAGACCTGAAGGAAGGAAGGGAGCAAGCCATAAAGCTCTCTGGGAGGAGGGCATTCAGGTGGAGGGAACAGGAACTGCAAAGGCCCTGACACAGGAGCATGGCTAGAGTGGCTGGAGAATCAGCCAGGTGGCTAGTGTGGGTGGAACAAAATGAGCCAGGGGCAAGTAGAAAGAGATGCAGTCAGAGAAGCGGTCCACACCTCCTGAGACCTTGATAACTGTACATTACCATTTTTCCATTCTGGTATTTTGATAGGTAAAAAGACAATAACTTATTATTTTAATTATGGGTCTTTGACAACAAAACTTGGTAAGATGAAAGTTATTTTTAAGGAAGATCAACCTGACAGGGGTACACTTGATGAAGCAGGCAGAAGAAAGAAAGGAAACCATCTTGGAAGCTTTATAATAATCCAGAGACATTCATTCATTCATTCATTTAAAATGCATATATAGATCACCTAAAACATAGTAGGCACTGAGCTAAGCACAAATAAAAGAGGCTAAGCACTGTGGTAGGTGCAGAGAAACCAAAAAGTATGAGGCATTTGCAAAATAAATCAACTAAATTTGGTGACAAGATACAGGTAAAAGGAGAATAAATTTATATGTATTACAAGTTACTTGAGTATAGAAAACATATTAATTCATTGTCGCACCCCCCCCCACTACAGTTTGTTGAACATTATTATGATGCTCAATAAATAGTTTATGGATTAAAGATGAGTCAAAAAAAAGTTTTCTCAAATTGGAAAAGAACCATCAAAGGTAGAAACAAGAACAAAATCTTGGGGAGTGCTCAATTAGAAATGGAAGGAAGAAACTAAGAAGATAAAAGGAAGGGGTCAGAAAAGCAGCAGGAGAAAGAAGCTTGTGCTCTACAATGCTAGAGGAGCCAAGCTGGAGAGACTAGTTATTGCCAAGGGCAGCAAAGTCAAGGAAGCTATGAACCATGATAACCAAGATCTGGGTTTGACAATAATGGAAGACATCGGTTATGATAATGGGATGCCAGATTTTAGATGATTAAAGATGAAGCCAGAAACAAGAAAAAGGAAGTAACCAGCTATTCTTTAAGAAATCTTACAGTAAAAAACAGAAAGGAAAAATAGACAGGTATTGATCCCCTACGACATAGAACTCTTCCAGAAATGCCTACATTAGCCTTTGAACATGCAGTGAGGCTAAGTCTTAAAGAAGTATTTCCAACATTCAACCTAGTTGAGATTCGCAAACTAACAGTTTACTGAATGACTTCAGCATGTATGAAAAAGGCACCAAATCTTCAAATAAGCTACTAATATCTGATTGTTAAGTGGTTTAAGAAGTGATAGATTTTTTTGAAAACCACCTGGAGTAATAACTGCTGGTTTGTTGGATATTTAGCTGATGTGAAACAAGTCAGCTTACATCAAGTAAATTCCTTTTTTCTTTTAGTTTCAGTCTTTGTGATTCCTGTTAGAAGCTCTTCTCAAACATACACAGATACCTACCTGCTTCATTCATATTTAAGAGTGTGGCACTAAAATGTCAGATGGAAGTTCTGAGTCAACTGATAAGCTTCACTATAGGGTAAGCAGGACAAAACTCTTGTATGCATTGGACTGCTTAAGAGCAATACCGTTTGCAAGTAAAGCAAACATCAATATATCTTCCTAAAATGCTTAGTTTGCTCAGGTAGCTAGTAAAGTAAAGAGGCAAAATCCATTGTCATTATTTTGTCATTTTAAAACAGACTTTAGGAAAGGTGCCTAAATAACAGATAAATCATCCTATAATCTGTTAAGTATATTTCTGAGTATATTCAAAAACAGAAAGAAAAATCACATCTTTTTATCTGTCTGAGAATATGTGTAATTTTGAGGGGAGAGGTGCATGGTCCAGGAATCGAACCTCGGTCTCCCTCATGGAAGGCGAGCATTCTACCACTGAACCACCCGTGCACCCTAAGAATATGTATAATTTTAGAGGAGTATAAGCAATCCAAATAAGTACTCTGACTTAAAATGAAAAGGTCTGTTTATTTTAGCAAAACATATAAAAGTTTGGAAACTGACCTTCAAGCATGGGTGGTCCTTATTTCTTTTGTCTCCTTTGAAAAATCATGTATGGATTTACAGTGATGATTTTCTACAGACAAATGGAAGAACAGTTTCCAGAATCTCAATGTCTCTAAATGAGAGGTATCTGGGGATTACAGCTTTATGCTAAAAATATAAATCTAGTTGAAACTCAACTATTTTACCAGTTTAATCAGGGCTATCACACATCATCAAAAAGCTTCATTCCAGGCAGGCCAGATACAAATCTAAACAAATTAGATTTGTCACCTAATAACATGTTTTGAAAACAAGGCAACCAAAAACCTGAACGCCTTTATTTTACACTCAAAATTAATTTCACTAAGTGGTTTTGTATACACATATATACACAACCACAATTCCTATGGGCTTTAAAATATTTTCATTTTTTACTCCAAACACTACTGGACTCAGATGAGAAAAAAATGGCACAAACAATGGCTAAATTACGGATAAAACAGTCCACATTTCCCAAAGAAAAAAGGGTGAATTTCACCTAAATAGACTGAATAAACAGCTATTATCACTAGCGCAATAAAACACCTCGGCTGCTCAGTAATCAACTCCACAGGGACTAAATTATTCCTG
Organism: Myrmecophaga tridactyla; assembly: GCA_004026745.1. Lineage (NCBI taxonomy): Eukaryota > Metazoa > Chordata > Mammalia > Pilosa > Myrmecophagidae > Myrmecophaga > Myrmecophaga tridactyla. The sequence goes on along the minus strand of PVIY010014358.1, from coordinate 19,226 downwards.
TCAAATCTTCTTAAAGCAAGGAGGTACACTAATGCAAAAGGAAACAAATCTTGAAAGAGATGAGAGTTTGTTGCTTTGTTCTAGCTTGTTTTTCATTGTAATTTTACTTCTTCAAACTTGCTCAATATTTCCACCTCTTGCATGACTCTAGGAACTGTATCTAAAAAGAAGTCTCAAAATACCCAGACTCTCCAAGTCCAGCCCTTTGTTTTATGATCGCAGATGGGCAAATAGAAAACCTGAGGCTTTGCACACCCCCATAAAGATGAGATGATGCTGTCATTGCTAGCATGGGAAGATGTTCTCCCTCTAGAATACCTACTTTTCCACATCCACTACACACAAAAAAGAATAGTTCATTTTGTCTCTTCTGGCTGCCTGGAACCCCAAAACCTCCACCATCATGCTGCAGATGGCATTATGAAATGGAGAGTGACTGAAAGTCAGGGTTTTTCTAGTCTCTGCAAAACCTACCCAAACAAAAAGACTGTCAAGATGTCCTGGAGAAGAAAAGCACCACAAAACCATTCAGATTGTGCTCATCTCCTAGAATGATACAAAGCCACACTAAATATTAGATTTAAACATTAACTTTTAGTCTCCCAAGTTCCAGCCAACTAATTTTTTTGTCTCCTTGACTAACAAATTTCATACAACCTGTTCCCTCTTGACCTACATCTAATGTAAGAAAGAACTCTTTCCTATCAAATTCAAATTTCCTATCAAAGAATAACAATGACAATGACCAATTCACTCTCTACAAGAAAACAGCAAGCAAAAACGCCTACATTTTGATCAAATGAACCACTATAATCAAATGAAACATATAAACTTAAGATAAACCCAACGAACTCACATGTTTTTAAAAAGTATTTTTTCTATTTTAAGAACCAATTATTCTGGGAATGTAAAATGGTGCAGCCAGTGCAGAAAACAGTTTGGAGTTTCCTCAAAAAGTTAAATAAGAATTACAAAATAGCCCAGAAATTCCATTCTTAGGTATATATCCCAAAGAATTAAAAGCAGGACTCAAACAGATACTTGTAATATCAATTATTATAACAGCATTATCCGCAATAGTCAAAACGTAGAAAAAAACCCAAGTGTCATCAACAGCTAAATGAATAAACAAAATGTGGTGATATACACCTTGGAATATTGTTCAGCATAAAAAGGAATAAGGTTCTCATATATGCTACAGCATAGATGATTGTTGAAAACACTATGCTAAATGAAATAAGCCAGACACAAAAGGGCAAATATTGTATGATTCTACTTATATAAAAAATCTAGAATAAGCAAATTCAAAGAGACTGAAAGTAGATTCGAAATTACCAGCAGCTGGGGAGAAGGGAAATGGGGAGTTATGGTTTAATGGATACACAGTTTCTGTTTTGGGTAATGAAAAAGTAGTATTGATAATAGATGGCTGTGATGACAACACAACATTGTAAATATAATTAATGCCACTGAACTGTAAACAGAATAACAGTTAAAATGGCATATTTTTTATTATATATGTTACCACAATAAAAATATAAATTAAAAAATAAACAATTGTTACTAATAAACAATGGCAGAATGTAAGATCAATATATAAAAAAATGAATTATATTTTTGTATATTGCAATGAACCATTTGAAAATAAATTTAAGAAAACAATTTACAGTTGCAAAAAAAATACTTAGGAATAAATTTAATCAAGGAAGTGCAATTATACTCAAAACTACAAAACATTGTTGAAAGGAATTAGAGAAGACCTAAACAAATGGAAAGGCATCTATGGTCATGGATTAGAATACTTAATATCATTAAGATGGCAATGCTCTAAAAATCAATCTATAGATTCAATGCAATCTCTATTAAAATCCCAACTTTTTTTGCTGAAACTGACAATCTGATCCTAAAATTCAGGGACCTTAATAGCTAAATAATCTTGAAAAAGAGAAGAACAAAACTGGAGGACTCATATTTCCCAACTTTAAATCACTATAAAGCTACAGTAATTAAGAGTGTATGGTACTGGCATATGGGCAGACATACAGATAAAATGAACAGAACTGAAAATCCAGAAATAAATCCATGCATCTATGGTCAATGAATTTTCAAAAAATGATGCTGAGGAAACTGGATATCCACATGCAAAAGAATAAAATTGGACCCTACCTCACACCATATACGCAGATTAACTTAAAATGGTTCAAAGACCTAAATGTAAGAGCTAAGACTATAGAACTCTTAGAAGAAAACATAGGTGTAAATCTTTGGATTAAGTAATGGTTTCTTAGATATGACACCAAAAGTACAAGGAACCAAAGAAAAAATTGATAAATTGGATTTCACCAAAATAAAAAACTTTGGTACATCAAAGGATGCTATCAAGAGATTTATGCAAGTCACATTCTGGTAAGAGTCTAATACCCAAAATATATAAATAACTCTTACAACTCAACAATGAAAAGATGAATAACCCAATCTTAAAAATGGGTAAAGAACTTAAATAGACATTTCTCCTAAGAAGACATAAAAATGGCCAATGAGCATATAAAAGAATGTTCAACATCATTATGAAAAAGCAAATCAATACCATTATGAGATTCATTTCACACCACTAGATGGCTATAATAAAGAAGAGAGCCCATAATAAGTGGTGAAGATATGGAAAATGTAGAGAAATTGGGACCCTCATATATTGCTGGTGGTAATGTAAAATAGTGTAGTCACTTTAGAAAACAGTTTGGCAGTTCCTTAAAAGGTTAAACATAGTTTTGCCGAATGACCCCATAATTTCAATTTCCAGGAACATATCCAATAGAACTGAAAACATATGTCCACACAAAAATGTGTACCCCAATGTTCATAACGAAATTATTCACAATATCCGAAAGGTAGAAACTCACCAAATATCTATCAACTGAAGAGCAGATAAACAAAAATCTGGTTTATATATACAAATGGTCATAAAAAGGAATGAAGTCCTGATACCTGCTACAACATGGATAAACGATGAAAATATGCCAGATTGAAGAAGCCAGACACAAAAGGCTACTATTTTATGATTCCATTTATATAAAATGTGCAGAATAAGCAAATTCATTAATACAGGAAGTAGATTAGTTGGTGCTCCAGGTAGGGAGTAAAAAGAATGGGAGTGACTGCCAATGGGTTCAAGGTTTCTTTTGGGGGTGATAAAAATGTTCTGGAATGAGTGAATAGTAATGATTACATAACTTTGTGAATATACTAAAAACCAGTGAATTGTATACTTCAAAAGGCTGAATTTATGGTATGTGAATTATATCTCAGTTTTTTTTTTTTAATAGGACCTTTTGTTTCTGTAGTAAAATGTCCCTCAGGAGAAATGGTATAAAATGAGTTCCTGAATATGAGCAAAGGTTAGTTTTCCAAAGATCAAAACCCATAATGTTCTGAGCATATTTGAATTTTTCCAGGTATATTATTGTACAAGGTTAACAAGGAGATTTTTGCCAAGACTGGCCAAGATCCCAGCCCCATCCTAACACATCAACCATTTTCATTTTTTCCATGTTCCCTTCCAGTCCTTCTCTACACACACAACACATTTTTTTTTTGATGAAGAAGTCCTTTTATTGAACTTCTAAAAGCTGAGATTTTTTTTGCTTAATGGCTTTTAAACAAAAGTTTGAGGTCTTAAAAATCTAATCTCTTTGTAAATAAAGTGATGTTTAACTCTATTTTTAAAAAATAGAACCTGGAAATGAGCTTTTCTTAGTATGTAGCCAGGTGTTTGTTTGTTTTTTATTATAAACAACAAACAAACATACATTCTTGACACATAAACATTCTATACATGGTGTACAATCGATGGCTCACAATATCATCACATAATTGTATATTCATCACCATGATCTTTTTTTTTGAACAGCTGCATCTCTCCAGCAAAAGAAATAAAAAAGAAAAAACTCACACACACACATAGTTTCACTTGAAAATAATCAGTGTAAGTTTTCCCTAAGTGCTACATGGCCTTCAAAATTGTCATTAAATGTTAACCAAATGTTGATATCTATAATTTTCTTAACTCCTTCCCCACCATTACCTTGACATGCTAGATATTTATTTCCATTTTTGCAGTTTATACATACAACATGAGAAGCCAGCAGAGCTCTTTTCTTCTCTTGAATTGTATCTCTGAGTTAAGATTTCCAGGGAAAGAATAAGTAAACCAAAGGGTAGGAACATTTTTATGACTCTTGGTTTCCTTCCAAAAGAAGTACAAATTTACACTACTAGAAGCAACACAAACTTGGTATATTAGACATTGCCATTTTTTACATTTTAATGTAATCAATGTTAAAATATTTTCTCAAAATAATTAGAACTTCCTTTCTTCTTGAACCTTTGGTTAATCAAGTGAGACACAATGGGGTTTTCAAAATCCATGACCACTTATTCTATTTTGTTTAAATTCCCTTCTCTTTCAGTCACCAATAGTTAAGGAGGACGAAGATTTTTTTTAACTCAATTCAATCTTTAGTCTAGAGAAAGACTATGAATGACCAAGAGTCTCCTGTAGAATTATTATAATAAAAATAAGGCTTAACTAAGCAGTAAGTGCAGGTACTGTTGGAAACATTTTTACATTCATTATCATATTAATTCTTACTAAGAACCCTGAGCTAGTAAATGTCTCCAATTTTATTATGAAAAAAACTGAGGCTTAAGGAGCATAAATTACTTGTCCAGAGTAAATCCAGGAAAAGCACACTGTTCTTAATCTTTGCATTCACAGGTGGTATCCTCCCCAAAGTCTGTGAATTCAAAAAGAAACCTTCTCCCCTTTTGTGATTCAAGACACTATCTAGAGAGTGAAAAGCCAACCCACAGAACTGAAGAAAATATGCAAATTATATACCTGATATAAGGGTCTAGTTCTTATATAAAGAACTCTCTTACAGCTCTACAACAAAAAGACAAACAATTGCCAATTTAAAAATGAGCAAAGTATTTGAATAGACATTTCTCCTAAGAAGATACACAAATAGCCAACAAAACACATAAAAAGATGTCATTAGCACTAGTCAGGGGAATGCAAATCAAAATCACAATGAGCTACCTCATTACACCCACTAGAAACTGGAACCCTGTATGTTGCTGATGGGATTATAAAGTGGTGCAACTGCTGTGGAAACCCCAGTTTGGCAAGTGTTAGATAAGTTAAACAGAGAATTTCCATATGACCCAGCAATTCCACTCCTGGGTAATATACCCAAACGAAGTGAAAACAAGCGTGCAAACAAAAACTTGTAGATGAATGTTTAAAGCAGCATTATTCACAACAGCCAAAAAGTAGAAACAACCCAAATGTCCATCAACATATGAATGGATAAGCAAAATGTGTTATGTCAACACAATGGAATATTATTCAGCAATAGAAAGGAAATATTGATACATGCTACAACATAGATGAACCCTGAATATGCTAAGTGAAAGAAGCCAGACACAAAAGGCCACATGTTGTATGATTCAATTCATACAAAATATACACAAAACAGGCAAACCCACAGACACACACACACAAAAAGATTAGTAGTCGCTAGGGGGCAGAGGGAATGGGCAGTGACTGCTTAATGGGTATGGGGTTTCTGTGCTGGTTTGAAATGATGTATGGACCCTAGAAAAGCCATAATTTAATCCTAATCCCATTTTGTAAAGGCAGCTGTTTCTTCTAACCCCTATTCAGTATTGTATGTTTGAAACTGTAATTAGACTGTCTCCCTGGAGATGTGATTTAATCAAGAGTGGTTGTTAAACTGGATTAGCTGGAGGCATGCCTCCACCCATTTTGGGTGGGTTTTGATTAGTTTCTGAAGTCGTATAAAAGAGGAAACATTTTGGAGAATGAAAGAGATTTCTGAGAGAGCAGAGAACAACACAGCAACGAGAAGCAGAGAGTTTACCAGCCAGTGACCTTTGGAGATGAGAAAGAAAATGCCTCCCGGGGAGCTTCATGAAACAGAAAGCCAGGAGAAGAATCTAGCACATGATGCCATGTTCGCCATATGCCTTTCCAGATGAGAGAGGAACCCTGACCGTGTTCACCTGTGCCTTTCCAGATGAGAGAGAAACTCTGACTGTGTTTGCTATGTGCCCTTCCACTTGAGAGAGAAGCCCTGAACTTCATCGGCCTTCTTGAACGAAGACATCTTTCTCTGTATGCCTTAGATTGGACATTTCTATAGACTTGTTTTAATTGGGACATTTTCTCAGCCTTAAAACTATAAACTAGCAATTTATTAAATTCCCCTTTTTAAAAGCCATTCTGTTTCTGGTATATTGCATTCCGGCAGCCCCCAAACTAGAACAGTTTCCATTACAGATGATGAAAAAAGTTCTAAAACTTGACAATGGTGATGGTTACCCAACATTATGACTGCTTAATGCCACAGAATTATATCTTTAAAATATTTAGAATAGTACATGTTATACTATATGCTATATATATTTGATGACAATTAAAAAAGGAAAAAGTAACATTCTCACCTTAATCGAACAGGAAGGGAGATTAACTATGGAGAAACAAGGATTTCATCATCTTTACAGTCTTATTTGTGACCAGTGATAGCACTAAGGGAGGGAAGGGTTTAATACCCTCATTATCTCCATCACTCCCTAAACTAGCCTAAATAAACAAATGATGTAAAAGGGTGCTTTCTATTATACTAATTCCCTAGCGCTCCTTTCCAAAGCTTGCCAACCCTGAACTCCCCGTGTATAGACATTCTGGAGTTATGAGCATATGTGACGCTGAAAAAGAAAGAGTGCTTCTTATTGTTTCTCCTATTCAGTATTGGTAGGATTTGGCGTTTCTTGTTTGTGTGTTCTGAGAAAAAGAGAATGGAAAGACAATACTAAAATTATATTCAATTCTAGTAATCCATTTCCATGTTTTTAAATAAATATTCTTTATATACTAAGCAAATCTTCCTGGAATTGCAGTTTACTAATAATAAAATATAGGCATTTAAAGGAAAGGGCTCTTTTGAAAGAAATATACTCCTTTATAAGTAACTACAGTAAGCATCTAATTAAGGGTTTGTTTTTAAAAGTTTAAGTAGTCTAAGCAAACAGAACCATAAAATATTATGTGGGCTCAAAGTCTATTTAGTGGGTTTTTCTGGTTCATGATACTTTAAATTGTGCTTGGATTTGCAAATAATTAAAATTAACTAACCCCTTACAATAGTTTGGAATGCTTCAAAACGTAAATAATTCCGAGGGCCATGGGGGGGTAGGGGGGGCAGCTAGTGTGTAATCGCCATAAAACCAAGAGAAAAAGCAGAACAAGATCCTTTCCTGTTTTGTCCAGATCATATGAAGTCAGAGCCAGTATGCAACTATAGTCTTTCTTGACCTAAAGGTCTATGTTCAGGCTTCAGTGACCCTATTAATACAAATGACCCCCAAAAATCAGGAATGATGTGCTGTAGACCTTAGTCTTTGTTATAAAAACTTAATAAAGGGCAAAAAAAATGCATGAATGATACAACCTTCAAATGTTTCAACAGCTATTTCAATGGAAATTTTACACACCTATACTACAAATAGAAATAAAAAGAGCCAAAAAAAATTTCAACACAGTCCCATATCAAATCATCACTACTCTCATCAAAATCAAACCAAAAGGAAAATTTATCATTAAGGGATATCTAAAATTAGATTTAACAATTAAAAAAAAAACCTTATATTTAACTACCTCAGACTTCAAGCAATCTAGATATCAAAACCCATTTCCGAAAATACCTAAACTGATCTTAGCAGAGTTTAAAACTAAGCTAAAATAAAAAATAAGATAAAATGAGCTCACACTCAGACTTAAATTCTATATAACAAAATGCCTCTCAAAGATGATTTAAATCCAGGATATATAAAATATTGACATCGAAATCACAAGATAAATAAAAACCAATGGCAAACCTGAATATTTGTTTTTCAAATTATGTAGCTATCTTTAACTCTGAATAATCTGAGACCAAAGGGCAAGCCTGGTGGAGTGGAAGAAACTTCAATCTAGAAGTCAGGGACATTGCATTGGTTAGAGCTAGTCTGGTTGATGCCACTAGCTAGGTGAATATCCCTAAGCAAGTTTACTTCTTCTCTTCTCTTTCTCAGGGTTTACTTTCCTTATTTAAGAGGCTGACTAGATCAGTGTTTCCTAAACTCACTTAACTATAAGAATCACCTCACAGTAATTCTTAGCAGTATAGACTTCAAGGTCCCTTTCCTGGAGCTTCAGTTCAGGAGGTCTTTGAGTGAGCCTAGGGCCTTCTTCTTAATATAAGCCCCCAAATTTCCATCATCTGGTAAATTTGGGGAATATTGAATTAGATGATCCCTGAGCAGCCTCCCAGATCTGACTCTACACTGTGTGGATATTTCATAATGATGTTAGGCATGCAAAATGAGAATAGTTTAATATATGCTATGGTCCAAAAATAATAAGCACACAAAATCATAGAAAAAATAAACTTACTCTTCATGACACCATTTACATCTTTAAATTTCCATCATCTGGTAAATTTGGGGAATACTGAATTAGATGATCCCTGAGCAGCCTTCCAGATCTGACTCTACACTATGTGGATATTTCATAATGATGTCAGGCATGCAAAATGAGAATAGTTTAATATATGCTATGGTCCAAAAATAATAAGCACACAAAATCATAAAAAAAAAATAAACCTACTCTTCATGACACCATTTACATCTTTAAACACCAATAAAAACATCTAGGCAAGTAGCACACTTTGTTGGTAAGGAAAAAAGTGTTTAATATTAAACTCTGCACATTAATATGGAAAGATTTGTTGAATTATAGGAATAGAGAATTGTATACCTATTGTTTTAAGTGAAAATTGTACATCACATTTTTCCCTTAATTATTTTCTTAAAGGACAGCATCATCTGACAATCCCACCCATTTCTAGCTGAGTAAAAGCTTAAAAAGAGCTTGGTTAAGTCCCTAGAAGCTGTAAACCAGAGTGCTCTGCAATACTGGAATGCAATTGTTGAAAAGCTAAAAGAAAGAGAAAAAAAAACAAACAATAACTGGCTACTGATTCTTCACATTCACAGATTGGTTGGCTAAGAGTCCACCATCTTTTCTCAGGAAGGTTCTGTCAGGTATATGAGAGCCTCTGGTGTGATTTTTGCCCACAAAGGTAGCAACATTTAATTTAGCTTTTCCCATCCTCTACACTATTTTGCTTTAGACAGGTTTGCTAAGATTCCTATAAAACTCTAGTGGGATTTACTGAGCTTATTCTCTTATTTAGATTAACTATAAAACTAATTTAAAAGAGAAAGACATTGCAAGGAGTACAGAAGGGCAGAGTTATAAAGAATGCTCATTAGAAACTCACTGTTAACTAGGTGGCTTAAAAAATAAAAATAAAACAAGATTAAAACATAAAACTCAGTTTGAGTAACTCTTCCAAGAAAAAGTCAAGAAAACAAGACTGAGACATTAATATAACTTTTAGCTATAAGTAAAAAGGTTATGAGCAGTTGATTAAAGTAGCATACCAATACACTGTAATGTCAGTATAAAACATTTACAAAATGAATCTTGATGTTTTGATGAGCAAAAACTAGAAAGAGAATTCTTTGGATTTGGGATACTAGCCAAAAACAGAGGATTTAATTGCAAAAATTGAAACACCAACTAATATGCCCATCGCAGAAGCACTGGGTTTAAAGCCGTATATATGTTTGAATTCATTTTTGTGTCTGTCACCCCATAGGCTGTGAGGCAGTGCTTGATAAAAAACTAAAGCTCATACTCAGTAAAATATAAATATAAAATCAGGATCAAGGAGATCCCTATAAAATAGTGATTAAGAGCTCAATTTCTAATGCTAGACATACCTGAGTTAAAACCCCAAATCAACAATTTACTATGTGACCTTGGACATGTAATTTAACCTAAGCCTCAATTTACTTATTTAGAGATAGTACCTCATTCAGCCATATTTAGATTTCAACAAGTTGATTTATGTAAAGCACTCAGTGCCAGTACCTGACATATAGAAAGTAAGTTAGTAATAATAATAACAACCATATGCTAACTGTGGAAAATTAGCCATTTTCCAACCTCAAGTTGAACCAAGAGTTTCCTGGAAGCCAAGCAAAAAGTTCTAATCATTAGAAAATAAAAATATGCACATATATAAATGTAGCTTTTACTTTCTTTCCAAGTAGCAGAACCTTTCTATTCCTCCCTCAGTAAAGAGTAACTCAGACTAATTATGTACAACTATATACAAGAAAGGCTTCAGTACAGACGTTCTTAAGGTTAATTCTCAATAGGATCTGGATTCATGATCTAATCAGTTGGGGGAGTTACAGCCGGTACTATTTGATTAGTCTGTTTGATTAGTTTTTTTGTTTTGGGAAATGCAGACGTTAAAGGAAGGAGATGAAGAACAAACCTTCAGACCATCACACACACTGTTCACATTATTTCATAACTGAACTAGAAAATGAAGAAAAATAATGAGATGAAATAGTATAGTTACACACACAAAAAGAACGAATACAGATGAAAGTAGGGTTAAAATAACCAAGCTCATCAAAAAAAAAGGATTCAGGAAAGAAGAGGTAAAAAATCAACCATTCCTATGGTTTAGATACCAAACACCCTCTTCACCCTTTAAGATCATGACCAAACACCCTCTTCACCCTTTAAGATCATGACCAAACTTCCCATTTGCCACCATCTTTGCCCGCTTTTGTGAACGTATGCTAACTTGAATTACCTTTAGCTTGTACTATCTTCTTAACCAAATACATCATTCTAGGTAAGGGCAAAAATAAAATCTTGTACTGTATTACTCTTCTGGGATTCATGGGAAAATATTAGTGATTCAATTATTTAAAGCATACATTTCAAAGAAAATACTGTGAACAAGGTAGGTATCCTGGAAAAAAAAAGTTCCTCATAAAAATAAATCAGGCATAGGAAAATCCTTCAAGGACCATCAAAAACAAACTTCCAAATAATGTAAATTTTGAATAGGGGCAGGATTAATGAGCAATAAGGTGAAGAATTAACTTCTCAAAACTATACAGAAATGAAAAAAAAAAGACTTCAGGAGGGAATACAAATAAGGGTTATCAATTCACAGATGACGTGAAAATTCTGAATAATAAAAAATTACAATGAATTCTCTGTACCAATAAGGAAATTTAGCAATAGAAAGACAAAGTATTTCAAAGGCATTTTCAAGCACTTAAAAATATATTTCTGTATTTCAGATATCACTGTAAAAATGAATAAAAAAGGAAGAGTCTGGTTAGATGCTCTAATTAACAACTTAGCAGTGAAATAATGGCACCCCCCCAAAAAAAGCTTTGTCACCCAGAGATAATGGACATTTTCTTTTTACTGTTTAAGAATCCAAAAGAATTTCATTCTGCTTTTAAATGCAAATTACCAACCTCTGAAGCACAGTCTGCCCTATTCCTTTATCTGAAAATTACTGCAATGTGATCCTGTTCTACAGAGGACACCATTCAGCCAGGAAAATGGAATTAGGACAACCACACACTATGAGCATGCTCAGATAATCACATCAGTGAGATGTCACCAAGCTGCCATGTGACCTTTTTCAGTAAGGAGGACACTATGGTGATCAAAAATATATTTGAAGAAGGAAAACTTAGTTGTGATGGACTATCAGTTCATTAAAGGCTATATACACATTTCAGTATGTGTTCATGCATTTCTCAGTTTTCAAATGACAACACTACCTATTTACTGGCGACTTTAAAAGGCAGAATTTCAGTAGTAACAATATGAGTTGCTATTTCCTGGTCATTACATGGTAAAACAAACAAAAAATACCACAATGCAAAAAAGATGAGCAAATCAGACTCTGCATTTCTCTTTCCTGTTAATTATTCTGGAACAGTGAGAGTTGACTTGAAGACATACTTCAGTTTAATTTACCAGTTGATCAAGGTTAAAAAGAACAGTTTTTCATTGTAATGACTCAAGAAATAAATAAAACATAATTAATAGAGGGAGTCGTCCCTTTGTTAAAGGTCCAAGCTTCCTGCCAAAACCACACTCGGTTGGGGAAATTTTGTTTGTTGTTTCAGGTAAAGTTAAACAAACAGTGATGAAAGTTAGACAAGACATAACCTCATAAGAGGTTAACTTACCTCTAGTCTTTCCAAACTACATACTAAGAACTGACCTCTAATTTGAAAAAAAAGTCTCCATTCCAGTAAAGCAAGCCACATACAAATGAGTGCAATTTTTTTGGTGGTACCCACCTTACCCGACCCCACCCCAGCTCAAAGACAGACCTCAATCTTCCCTATGGGTGGCCAGACAACCAGAAACAGAAGCAACAGAAAATGCACTTCCAACCTTTAAAAACAATGTCAGTGTAGATGTTAAAGGAGGCAGCATATGACTGTATTGGGTTTAGAAAAACGATCTGTTTTTCAAATGCCTGCCATTAGAACATGTCAACCAAATGGCACCGCAAGTCATTAGGCGGCCCCTACTTTCACCCACCCACTCAGAACCCAGGCAATCAAGACCTGAGGCCCCAGAGGGTAGGGGTGGGGGAGGGGAGTATGGAGCAGAGAAATTACTTAGCTGCTTTCTGATATGGGAAAAAGCAAGTGATAGCAGTCCCGTGCTTTTTAAGGAAGCCGGAGAGCGTTTACTCATTCTACCCATCCCCAATTCTACCGCAGCCTTTCAACTCTACAATTAAAAGAAGAAAGAGACATTCCTGTCCGTTCGCGTCGGGAGGGGTGGGGGGCGGGGGTGCGGATTGGTCAGAGGGGAAAGGACTCAAGTAGGGAGGAGGATGGAGAAAGAAAGAGCAAGCCAAAAAAAAAAAAAGGGAGACCAAAATTTCCCACCTTTCTTAAATTCTTCCAGCATAGCGTCCAACTTGGTGTCATTGAAAACAAAGTGCAAGGGATGGTTATAAAATTTGGTGATGGTTTTCAGGGGCGTACAGTCATCCGGATCCACGAAGGCCAAGTCTTTGACGAAGAGGAGGTCCACGATGTTGGAGCGCTCGCCCTCAAACACCGGAATGCGGGTATAGCCGCTCTCCATGATCTCCGACATGGTGTTGAAGTCCAGGATGGCTTCGCCGGTGATCATGAAGCAATCCCGGAGGGGCGTCATCACGTCCTCCACCGTCTTGGTGCGGAGCTCCAGCGCCCCTTGAATGATGTTCAGCTCTTCCTTGACGAGGTCGTTGTAGGGGTCGGTGACCCGGAGCATCTCCAGCAGTTTTTCCCGGTTGTAGACGGTGCCTATCTCCTGGCCCAGGACGCAGTCCAGCAGTTTGCTGACCGGGTAAGAAGCGGGGAAGGTCATCATCATGAAAAACTTGGTGAGGAAGATGGTGTTGGCCCCTACGGCCAGGCCGTGGCGCGAGCAGATGGCCTGGGGCACGATCTCCCCGAAGATGACGATGCCGATGGTGGAGACCACCACCGCCACGAGGCCCGAGCCCGCGATGTCGTCGAGCAGGATGGTGAGCGTGGTGTTGACCAGCACGTTGCCGAGCAGCAGCGAGCACAGCAGGTAGTTGCCCTGCCTGCGCACCGGCTCGATGCGCTTGGCGTAATTCTTCTCTTTCTCTGTGCCGCAGTTCTGCACGATGCGCAGCTCCATCGGGTCCAGGGCCATGAGCCCCAGATTGAGGCCGCTGAACATGCCCGACAGACACAGCAGCAGCGAGATGAAGATCACCTGCAGCCAGAAGGGCAGCAGGAACTTCTTCTCTTCGCCCACGATCATCTTGGTGTCCTCGCCGTCGTGGTAAATCCAGGTGGTCTCTGCCCACGGGGGCGGAGGGAGCCCGGCCACCCCGGAACCGCCCTTGCCTCCGACGGCACTACCCGCGGACCCCGGGCCGCCGGCGCCCAGGGCCGGCGTGGAGAGCGACGTGCACAGGTAATAGGACTTGCTCTTCTCCATCTTGCGCAACGGTTTGATCTCAATTTCGATGATGCCTGACGTGCGGCGGTTGAGGATGATGTGGGGCAAGATGATGATGTCTGAGGTGCGGATGCCGCAGCGCTGGGGGCCGCTGTCTGGCTCTGGCGGCGCGGGGCCCCCCAGCCCGCGCTCTCCCGGGCTGTGGCGCTGCCGCTCCTCCTCGGTAAATGCGATGCGCGACCAAGTCTCGTTGTTGATGTTCTGCCCGTACACCCGCAGCTTGACCCGGGTCCGTTCGCTCACCCGCAGCGCCCCCCCTTCCATGAACGACACGTCGTCCGTGTCCTCCAGCCTCAACCCGATGATCACCGTCTCCTCGTTCTCGCCCGCCGCTGTGCAGCCGCCCGCGCCGCAGCAGCAGGTCAGCAGGAGCAGCGACAGCAGCCGCCCGGCCGCTGCCTGCAGGACCCCCCGGCCGCGGGCGCTGAGGCTGCGGCGTGCGGCCATCTTCCAAGTGGGCAGTGCGGCGGCTACCTGCCCGCCCGCCATCTTTACTTCGGGTTCACAAGCGCCACAGCCAATCATAGGGTGGCTGCTCCAGCTGCGGCTTCATTCTTCCCACCCGACGGCGCGAAGCACAGGCACCAGCCCCTGGGCGAGACTGCAACGGAGCGTCCGCGCCCAGTGCTCAGCGGTCCGTCACCCTGACTGACTCTGACTCGGCCTCGGCCAGCTGAGGAGCCCCTAGGCTCGGGGGAGGGGCGGTGGGTAGGGAGGGGAGGGCCAGCCGCTCCCGCGAGAGGCAGGCGGGCGAGCCAACCGCGAGTGAGCGCCCGCCCTCCCAGCCAGGGGGCTGGAATGGGGGTGTGCCGGGGAGCGGCGCCGCAGACCAATGGCAAGATAAGTGGGTGGTCCTCCTCAGCACGCCAAGTTTCCAGCTGAAAGGCGCGTGACTCTTGTGTATGTGCGAAGGGAGGAGGTGTGGCCAGCCGGGGCCCGAGAGCCAATAAGAGATGAAAGCTGTGCGGAGGGGGCGTGGCCTTCCTTGGGGCTGCTAATGAAAAGGAGCGAATCGTGGGTCCGGCCGGACCCAGTAGTGAACCCTAGGCCTGTCGTCTGCGGGCTTGGACAGATTCCCGAAGACCCGAGGCTGTCGGTTCTTGCTGCAGCGCGTGCCGTCTCCCCAGTGCTCGATGCTTGTGCAGAAAAGGTTGTGCCTTCCTGCCGCAGGAGCCCAAGAATCTATTTTGACTAGGAACTGGCTCAAAGAGTACATAGTCTAAAAAGAGGCCGAGCACTATTCGCGCCACCGCCCGCCCCACACCCAACCTCCACCACCACCTGTGCAAGCCGCTCAGCCCGGGATAAGCGATGACCCAGTGGCCCCGCACGGCTGCAGATCCGCCTGTCTCGCGCCTCTCGCTTTCCTCTACAAGTCGTGCTCAGCGGCTCGCGGTCAGGTGGCGCCACCTGCGGGCCGCAGGGATACCCTGCAACATTTTCCGGGTCCACCGCCAACCCCAAAAAGATGGGCCAGAGTTAAGGGTAGGGAGGTTAGAGTGGGGCAGTTACCATACTTCCTAGTTCTAAGAATCCCCTCTTATTCTTGATAAAAGTACATATCCCCTGGCTCCCATCGCCTATTTACTGAAGAGATAGGGTTCAGAAATGTAACAAGCACCCGGGCAAGTTTAGGAATTGGAAGGGGCAGACATCCCAAACAGACCCATAAAAGCTCATTCTCAATCACACTGACCAAACCTGGCTAGGTTCCTAGATCACTTAGGAGAACAAAAGCCTGGAGATCTAGTTCCTCAGGACTCCCAACCCCACTGCATGTGGGGGAGACCCGGTGGCAGAGTAGCCACCAAAAGGTCTTTTTCAGCTCACAAATTTTAACATCCCAAAATAATTGCATCCTTCCCTTTTTGTATTCTACACACATTTTCTTCCGTTTTTGTAAACAAATCAAATGTCTGTGATTTATTTCTGCTAGAAATGATACAGTGGCCTCCTACGGGGTGTCTCCTGCCCCATTCCCTTCTCAACCCAGCAACCGGAGTGGTCTTACTAAATCAGAACCTGTCTCGCTTCTTTGTTGGAAACCCTCTACCCAACGTCTAATCTCATCACAGTAAAATCCCGAGAACCCACCGATCAGTCAAGGCTCTAACACGTCGACTTCCTGCCCCAGTCCTCTGACCTCATGGCCAGCTGCCCCAGCCAGGCTCTTCTTTGAGCTGTTCCTCACTCTGTCTGGGACTGCTGTCTGGGAGCCTTGGAGCACGTTTGTGTCCTTGCTTGGAATTCTCTCCCCACAGATGTCAGCATACCCGTCTAGTTTATCTCCCTTAAGGCTTTGGTCAAAGGCCATCTTACTTTAAACTTATTTTAAAATATGCCCTACACTCCATCTCTGATTTATTTATTTATTTTCCAAAAAGAAGATCATTTCTAATATACTATGTAAATTATTAGTTTAGCGTCTGTCTCCTTCCACTAGAACGTAAACTTCCACAGAGCAAGAATTTTTTCTTTGTTCACTACTGAATCACCAGGACCTTGAACAATGGAAAGCATTCAAAACAATATTTATAGAATGTTAAAGAAATGAATTTTTATCTGATTTTTTCAAATAATGCCCCTACTATTTTCCAGCCCTTCTGTTTCTGACATTGCTTCCCCTACCCCCCAATTCTCATTATACTAGTTTTTAAAAGTTCAGGTGGAGAAAACCTAATTCATCCACTTGGCATGCATTTGTAGAGGGGCGTTGTGGAAGTTTGGAAAATAAAAGTTGGGATTTTTAGGGATGTCTGACAGAGGTTTAGGATAGACATGGTCCTAATCAACTGACTGGAAATGGAACTGTTTTACCTTCATAAAATGTGTGAGTACATGTGTATTTAAGGGCACCGAGAGGGAAGATGATTAAAGGCTCTCAAATGCTGAAGGTAACACTTTCAGAATAGGAGTATGGAGAAGAGGGAGTGGGGAGAGAAGAGCTTGCCAAACCTAGAGACATTTCCTGAGCTTTTCAGAGAAAGCTAGAACAGTCAGGAAGAGTGGCTTTCAGTAATTTAGAAGCGAAGTTAGACATTCAAACTTCATAGCAAAACTGTCAGAAGGAAACTGCCAAGCTAATTTACAATACAAAATAAACCAAGCTCAAACTTCCATACATACTTGGAGCTCACCAAGTGATGTTTACTGGGGAGAATGGGAGACACACAGGGCAATCTAGATGCCTAAGCCATATAATTTTTCCTTAATAAGAGGGATCTTCTTTTAAGTTTGAGGCTTTTTAGTTCAAGGGATTATTGTCTCTGTAGTTAAGAGGCTACTGGGGCAGATTTATGGTGACTTCTGGGGTCTTCCCTACCTATTTGCATGTATGAATGAATAGGGGACGAGTTCATCACTTGCTTCGAAGGATCTCTTCAAATTCTGGAAGAAAAAATTGTACAAAACCGTGACATCTGATAATATTTTGCCTCCAAAAAAAGTGCTATAAAAGGCCCGCGATGGCTAAATGGTTGCTACGCATGTCTAATCGTAGTTAGGTTCTGACTTGTCTGACCTTCAGCAAGTCATCCAAATAAGCAGAACTTTCAAGCAAATGCCTTCCTTACAACTAGCCTTCCCTAACAAGAATCCTTCACTAGACACTCCTAAAGGGCGGGGTGACTGTTAAATTTTCTCTTCTACAAAGGATACACTCCCCAATCAGTCAGGTCAGGAATCTGGGAAGGTACTGGATTCAGACCTATGTCTTTTAGGGTTGTATTTTCTTTTAAAGATTGCAAGGAAAACAACAAATGCCCCCTCCCCTTCCCACTCTGCCTCCCAGTACTCTTCCTTGTCCTCTTCCCAAGGGACACCCGGTCCCTCTGGGGTTTGCCCTGGGGAACTCAATGGCACCCAACCCTCCACCACTCATCTGCAGAGAAAGCTGACCTTTCCTGAACCTCTGACAGTAGAGCGGCAAGAGGCACTCCCTGTCACCAACTCCCTCTTTCTGCGACCCTTGGCTCTTATCAGAGAAGAACATGCCTTCAACCAAAAGTCCCCCTATTTGCCCTACTGTCCAGCCTGAAAGCTATGGGATTTTCTAGAACTTCTCAAATGTTCTTTTGACTCACTGTTTCACTCTATCCCCAGCTTTGAAGAAAGGTTCTGAGCTCAATTATCCTCACCGCTGTGGCTAAAACAGTCAAAATAGGTTGCAATTTTGGGAAACTTTTCCCTTCCATTTTTAAAAATATTGAACCATGTGAATATTAACATATATATTCAAAATATATATTCTAAAATGTAAATTTAAAAACCACATTGGAAGGGCAAGGAAGAGATGGGAGATAAGGAAGACTCTGACAGGGAGAGGATGGTAACTAGAAATGAGATAGCAGGAGAAAGAACAGGTCCCAAATGTCCAATTCTGAATCCTCCCATGAAATTCAGACCTGCATGGGTCTCACACCAGAGCTTTAATTTCTGACTACAACATTAGTCATAAAATACCGGTTTTGCCGCACCAGCTAAGTTCAATTCCATCATCTTTTCTCATCTGAAACATGCATAGACCAACAAAACGTCAGACCTCAAGAAGAAAAAAAAAACTCCTATTTTTAGTTCCTTTGAGATATCTATTGTATCTGTTTTATTTTTCAAATCTCTAAACTGAAGATTTAACTTACTTCTCTCCACTTATTAATACCACATCTTCTTAATTCTCTGCTTCCTCTTTAGATTTTAAATTAAAAGTTTGGGCTTTATTTCTCACACCATTTCTTTCCCTCACTCTCACTCTCTTTCTCTCATTCATTCATTTATTCAACTAATATATACTGGATATCTAATAAGTTTGAGGCACTGGAACTATAAGTATATACTACAGCTATATACTATTAACTATATAATATATGATAGAACATCAAGTGTCATTAAAAGAAGTACAAATAAAGTGAGGGGGTGAGAAAAGCTTCATGGTCTTTGATCTTTGAAGAGTATATAGGTCTTAGATATGCAGACATACAAGGTATTCCAAGAAAAGACTGCAAGATAAGAAAGAGGGGAAAGGCATACCAATGGAGGGAAAAGCATGCTGGAAAGGGAGCAGCATTTTTGGAATAACATGTGCATGAATTTGGTTTTATAGCCCATGAAGAGGAATAGCAGGACAAGTGTTGGAAAGTTCACTGGGATCCATTTATGGTGGGCCTCCAATGTCAAGCCTAGGAGTTTAGATCTCATTCTGTTGGCATCT
>PVIY010014357.1:0-47075 GCA_004026745.1 Myrmecophaga tridactyla | reverse complement strand
CCCACAACCAGGACACTGTCTGAAGCTGGACACTGTCCAAGCCCAAATGTGCTGGGATTTCTGGACACCTGGGTTAGCAGGTCCCTTTGCTGCTGACATCAGCTTGAATTGAGTTTTGTCTTTTGCAACAGAGTCTGGTTCACGAATGCTATCTGGAAATACAATCCCACATGGGTCCTTCAGCCATGCCCCAAGGCAGCCAGGGATGTTTCATTAAACTGCACCCCCTCTACCCATCCACGTTGAAATAAGGACTGGTGCTTCAAGACATTTCCTGGGATAAAACAATGTATCATATCATTTGTTTTATAGTCCCTAAGGCATGGTCCACTGTCACACAGTTTCCCTGTACTAAGTCTATGTTTCTTTATGAAAGTAACATCCTTTTTTTAATTGTATGTGGTCCCAGTGAGCAGAACCTAGAGCCCACAACACTTTTAGGGGCCTGTGAAAGTGTTTTAACTTCTTTTAAAATTGGACCCCCCAAAACTGAACTTTTAGGTCAAAGAAAATGATTTAGTGTATAATACTAATCTGTCTTTAAGCCAATGCAGTTATAAATATAATTTTTGATACATTAAGAGGGAGGCAGAACCTGTGAAGGCCAATGAGCTCACCCAGGAAACCTGAATATCAGAACGTTGCCCTGCTGTAAAGCAGGGGCAGCCTGGCTGCTCACACCACTCTCTGCAGGCCATGGAGCAAGTGGATGCCAGGTATATAAAAGCAAAGGGCTCAGTCAGCAGTGAGACGCAGGTTTAGACCCAGACCCTCTCCACAAGATGGGGCACAGCTGCCCTCCCACCTGCCCCCTTGCCTGGCAGCCATGATCCCGGTGGCCTTGTTCGGTGTACTCTAGGAGGCAAGGTGCTGCATCTTGATGGTATTCTCAGCTAGGAGGCCTACCTTGTGGGTGAAGGCAGCATACAACAGGTAGCCTGCCTGGGTGTGGACGAGCCCCTTGGGCATGCCGGTGCTCCCCGAGGTGTACAGCAAGAAGAGCGTGTCCTCACTGCCCATGCTCTCCGGGGTGCACTCGGGGTCCTCCTTGGCCATTTCCTGCAGGAAGACAAAAGGAACAGCCCCACCCAGGGTGCTCAGCCCTTCTCTCCCTCCAGCTGCCTCCAGACCATCATCCCCTCGACTGAGCAGGACTCAGCAGAACAGGGTCAGAGCTGGAATTTTGGCCTTGCCCATGTTCCAAGGCAGAGAAGACACCAAATGAAAGATGTGGTCCAGGCTTTTCTATCACATTCCCTTGCAATGGAGGGTGGGGTATTTCAGTGTCCCAATATGTGTATGCTTCTTGGATGCTACCTTCTTGTGGCAGATTAAATCCTGTCACTTACAAAGGCATGTTCAAGTCCTAACCCCTGGCCCATGGGGGTGAGCTCATTTTTTAAGTGAGATCTTCAAACAGCCTATTTTGATGGAGCCAGATGAAATTAGGGTGAACCTTGGTCAGACATGACTGAAGCCATAAGGAGAAGAAATTCAGACAGTCAATCAGGAGAATCCAGAGAAGGAGAGAGAGGGTCAGCTGACACCACCAGAACACCACAGACTCCAGAGAAAACCTGAGAAACCTTGAGGGTGGATTTCTGGTTTCCAGACTGTGAGCCAATAAATTCTTGTTGTTTAAGCCCCTGGTATTGTGGTGTTTTGTTACAGCAGTCCTCGCAGACTAAGAAGCATCCCAACCAGAATGTGAGTCAGCCAGACTGTAGGGGAACCCTGGGCACCTTTGGGGAACCCAGAGTGGGAACTACAGTCCTCAGAGCTTGAGAGCCAATTAATCCAGTGACCACTGCCCCACCCAGACTAAAAATGGAAGTAAACGGGCAGGCCACAGTGGCTCAGCAGGCAAGAATGCTCGCCTGCCATGCCAGAGGACCTGGGTTTGATTCCCGGTGCCTGCCCATGTAAAAAAAAAAAAAAGAAAAAGAAAAGTGGAGGTAAACGCACCTGCTCGAGGGGAATGTCTCGGTCACCCATAGGGACTTTGTTCTCTGTCCTGTGAGCCACCAGGACATGCTGGACTGATGGGCAGTGCTTCACGGCTTCATCTACGATCTTCTTCAGCTCCACCACGCGCCCTCCCCGGAGCCCTTGATTGAAGGTGATCACCACTTTGCACTTGGCTAAGGAGACAATAGACATTCCTGATGGTTCCCTTCCCTGCTCTGACCCACAGAGCCTGGACTTACAGCTACGTACTCCAGACCTAGGAGGGGGATAGAGCAAGCCCAGTCTTGAGTAAGAGTGACCAGTGACTCCCGACTTGAGCAGGCCTTCAAAGCTAACAACGATGGCTTCAAGTTCCTGAAGACAAGGACCATAAGACCTCAGGCTCCTCTGACACTGCTCACGTGCTCACCATCATTGATCCTCCCAGCCAAGGACTCTGCACTAAAGCCCGCGAAGACCACAGTGTGGACAGCTCCGATCCGTGCACAGGCCAACATCGCCGCCACAGCCAGTGGGGATACAGACATATAGAGGGCCACGCGGTCTCCTCGGCGCACTCCATGCTTCTTCAGTGTATTGGCCAAGCGGCAAGTGGTCTCCAGCAGCTCTCTGTGGCACAGGGAGGTGAAGGGCATAAGGGGTGGGAAAGGGACAAAACCCAGCATCACCTGGGGTAGCGCGATCAGCCAACTGAACACCCAGCACTGAATGTCCAGCACAGAGCACAGAGCAGGACAGGCTCCCAAGTGCTTGTTGTTCTTCCTGCACTAAATTAGACTCCAATTTAAAAAAAATCTTTCTGAAGTTACATTTTTAACTGTAGAAAGGTATTGACAGACTTATGGCCACGTGGCTGAGGTAAGAGGACTCTGTCCTGGCCTCCGGTTGGAGCCTTCATTACCAGAGACCACAATTGTACAAAGCATATTACTGCCAAGACTTCTAAAGGTGTTTGCCTCCTCCACGGATGACAGATTTCATTAGGAAGACACGTCCCCTGGAGGGGAGCCTTAAGGCACACCAGAGCCGAGCTAGCTCTTGTGGTAATGGCCCACGTGGTGTTCAACCTACTCCACACCTAAAGGCAACAGTGGAGTTAGGAGTGATGGAAGAAAAGAGGGAAGGAGGACGAGGCCCTCCCTGCAGCCCAGAGACACACCGGGGTGGTGACAGCACCCTACTTTTCTTCCAATGCTTCCTGCCACTCACCCCACGCAAAGCAGAGGAAGGGGAACATCTGGGATGAGAGATGGAGTGGGCCCACCAGCTCCCTCAGCTCCCGACCCAGGAATACCTCTGCCGCCTCCCCCAGTTGACCCCCACCGCCAGGCTCTATTTCTAAGCATAGGTGAGCTGGCCCCTCCCTGCACTCCAGGAATTATCGCGAGGTTTGGACCCACCAATCAGAATACAGCCTGTCCCCGAGCTAGATAATTGGCTCAGAGGCTGGCACGTGGCCACAGTCGGACCAATCAGAAGGACATGGGAACTTGCAGACCCGCGTGTAGAGAAAGTGGCCCTTATGGCTAAAGCTGTTGACGTTTCCCTTCTACGCCCTCCCAGCCCCTTTGCCAGCCTTACTCCAGGAGTTTGTGTTTGCCGATCATTTCCCACTTTATTTCACGTAGTTCGAATTCACTGTATTATTTCCAGTGAAAAGAAGATCAAGTAGAGGAGAAGATATGAGACGGGGAAGCCCAGGCCCCATCTCTGGACAGTTCCACAGGACCCAGACCGAGGCCTGCCCTCTGCCCCTGCTCCCCGGAGCAACCGTGAGACCCTGGATGCACGTTTGCAGAGTTTCCTTTTGTTCAGAAGGTCCTCAGGGACGGGGCACCTGAGGAAGGCGATGCTCAGCAAGGGAAGCCAGGGAAACCAGCACCGGAGGAAGCTCAGGCTCGTTGTTTGCTACAGGCATCTGATTTCACGCGGTGCCCGAGGGCCTGGTCTCTGGCTTTTCTCCTCCAACCACTCATGTGAATAACGAAGGCACCATCCAGGGGTGCCCCCCGACCCCACCCCTTGTGTAAGTTTGTGATTAAAGAAGGAGCGTCCCGGCAGTTTCCGACACAGAACTCTATGGAATCCAGGACCCAGAATCACTCCCACGGCTCCAAGGAACGAGTAACATGAGTTACTTCTTGTGGCAGAGCAATAACTCACATCTCCCATTTGGGAGAAATTTTGTCTGAGCATATCAGTGCTCAGAGGGCCTGAGCCTCAGGACACTGCTGGAAGTGTGAAGTTAAGGAGGACACACTTTTCAGGCAGAGAGACCTGCATTAGATATACTATAAATATACACATACATCCATAGAACATATATGTAGCTACCCAAGCAGGGAGCTCACCTCTCTTAGCTTCCTCTTAAACGTCTGAACAATAGCAGGGCCATCCACCATGCATAACTGTTCCAAGTATTTATGAGAAGAGAGACCCACCGGGAACCGTGCCAGACACTTAGTAGGCATAACCTTCCCCATCAGTGGAAACTCCCAAAAACTTTAAAGAGATCATTTCCTAAAATGACTAAAATCAGCTAACTCATTTTTGGAGAATTTCTGTGATGTTCAAGATTACTTTTTAGGCACCATGGAGGGATTGGGGGGTGTTGGCACACCAAGTAAAAGGGAAGGTGTCCTTCTCCAGGAACACAGCTCCATCTGGGAAAAAGGAAGGGAGGTGTGTGGAGGGCATTTGTCTCTTCTGTTTAGATGGATCCTGTGTGACAGGATGATCAAGGGAAGCTCTTCACAAAGATCGGCTTGGGGAGAATGGGAGAGGCAGCAAGAGGGTAAAGGAATAAGTGAGCTTATCCCGAGGGATGAGCAGAAGACAAAGGCCACCCCAGCGGTGGGCTGGGCAGCCGGCCTGCTGTGGTGGGATGTCTGGAGGGAGAGATGCACCCAGAGCTACTGCTGGCCTAGTGGGTACTCTTTTGCTGTCTCAAGGAGAGGTTTCTGATAAAGTGTTAAGTCCAGACTCCAGGCAAGCAGGTAAACCCCAAGTGCTCACTCTGCTTCATATTTGCTCTGCCAAGGCCCTGAACCTCGAGGAGAAGGGTCCTTGAAGGTCCCTAGTAGAGCCTTCCTGGGGTTCTGGAAGACTGCTACCACTCTCCTGCCCCACAGCCATCCAGCCTTTGCATGAACATCACACTGCTAGAAGCCACTGCCTCCCACAGATACCCCTTTCTTGGTCACTTTAATAAGGCGACAGTCTTCCAAAAATTGGGCCAGGATCTGCAGCTTTTCAAAGTCCACCCTGTGGCCCTAGCTCCACCCTTTGCAGCTGTCCAGAATAAATCTGTCACTCAGTGACAGCCTGTCAGCTACTAAAGACCCCTTCATGTCCCTTTCAAAGACATTCCACTCCTAGGTTCTCTCATCCAGACCCTCCATAACCCCAAGTTGACAAATGGAGCCCCACACCCTAGGGGCAGCTCAGAGCAGGATGGGGGCACCCAGACCCTACCAGCAACTCTTGTTTTAATAATGTAAGTTAAAAGTGCATTCATTTTCAATACCTGACCCAGATGGCTCAAATTCAATGAGTTCACTGATTCCTTGCCCTGTAGTGCCCAGGACAGTTCCTCTTAAACAAGGGCTTTCTCATTTTATGGTCATGGGATTTAAGCTTTTATTGTGGTAAAAAGATGTAACATAAAATGTACCATGTTAGCAATTTTAAAGTGTACGATTCAGTGGCATTGAGTACAAGGTTGTGCAACCACAACATGGAATTAAATTTCAATGTAGACTTTCCATTTATCCCTATTTAATTCCATCTCAATTTTGACTTATCTTTCTACCTAGCTAATTGTTTCTTAAACTTGATTTTTTCACCAAGTACATTAGCAGTTGTTCTAGTTTGCTAGCTGCTGGAATGCAATATATCAGAAACGGAACAGCTCTTAAAAAGGGGAATTTAATGAGTTGCTAGTTTACAGTTCCAAGGCGGAGAAAATGTCCCAATCAAAACAAGTCTATAGAGATGTCCAATTTAAGGCATCTGGGGAAAGATACCATGGTTCAAGAAGGCCAGCAACGCTCAGCGTTTTTCTCTCAGCTGGAAGGGCACATGGCAAACAGGCTCAGGGTTCCTCTGTCATCTGGAAGGGCATATGGCAACCATGGCATCATCCGCTAGCTTCTCCTGGCTTCCTGTTTTATGAAGCTCCCTGGGAGGCATTTCCCTTCTTCATCTCCAGAGTCGCTGGCAGGTGGACTTCGGCTTCTCGTGGCTAATGTCATTCTGCTCTGCTCTCTCTGAATCTCATTCTCCAAAATATTTCCTCTTTTATAGGACTCCAATAAACCAATCAAGACCCACCCAAATGGGTGGAGATGTGTCATCCCCTAATCCAGTTTAACAACCATTCTTGACTAAATCACATCATCCAGGGAGATGATCTCATTACAGTTTCAAACATACAATATTGAATAGAGATTATTCTACCTTTATGAAATGGGATTTACATTAAAACATGGCTTTTCTTAGGGGGCATACTTCCTTTCAAACCAGCACAGCAGTTATCTCCAGACTTGTACCCTTGGAAATATGATCAGCAAACCTAGGTCTTCAAATCACTAAAAAATAAATGTTGTCCAAGTGATTTTGTCATTCCAGTTACCCAGAAACTATTCAAAAGCATGTTCTCAGATATTTGAGACTTCTCAGAGACTTCCACATGCCAAAATGCAATTTTCATATTAAAAAGATAATGCAGTCTTTCCAATGGCTAGTGCTTTGGGTTGCAGTTATAGGAAACACACTGGCTTCCTTGTCACTGGGAGGTTGTTCTTCTTTAGCACCCTAGACATGCAGCTTTTTGACAAATGAACTTGCTAAAATGAGTAGTTATATTTTTAAGTGCAAGGAGGAATACAGTATTTGTCATGCAGGTCATGAACAAGAAATTTACATTTGTCTGTAGTGGAGACTTCTCGGGCCAGCTTTCAATGTACACATACACAAGTGACATGCACAAATACATGAATTTGGCCTTCTGTATTTATGGTGCTTATGCTGATGAAATGTTGGCTGACTGGCCATGAGGGGGAGAAAGGGGGCCTTCTCTACCCAACTCTTAAGCAAAAACTGGGAATAACTTATCCAGTGCTCGAGACATAATCCAACAGCAAGTATTTGAAACCAATATCACAATGGCCCAAATCCAGTTCATATAAATACATCCACTGCCCCCAAGCCGAGCATCTAAGTTTAGTCCCAAACAGAGGAAACAGCTGGAAACAGCATGCAGAGAAAGGCGTGACAGAAATATACTTCTGTTATCTATCTGCCAAGCAAAGCTATTTTTTTCATGGTTAATATTTGGAAGTATCTTTCGATTCTAGCATTTCCTGACGAAGGAATTTCATTTCCCTGAAGCCCGGGAAGTAAGAAAAGCTGTCTTTGTTCATTGTTGTTCTTAAGCAACAAACAAATGAAGAATACATGAGTTGCATTCATGAACGGTTTCCTACAATTACTCTGGCTGGTAAAATTCAATAAATAAACTTAACCCTAGCTAACATACTCAACTTCTAGATTGTCCACCTGCCCCACTAGAATACAAGCTGTAACGGGGCAGATTTTAGTGTTTTATTTATTGTTTTATTCCCAGCATCCAGAATCAAGCCTTGCCTATAGAAGGTGCTCAATAGTTGTTGAATGAATGGAAGCAGCAGGTAAGTGTGGTGGGTTGAGAACTCAGGCATGGCACAGGGCAATGCAGAGTCTGGGTGCCCAGCAATGAATGCTGGTCCATCTTCAGACCCCCACATGCTCCTGTACCTGAGAGGACGCAGCTGGCTATCAACCCATGAAACACCCCACCCTTTGGACACCAAATGGGAAGGGCCACCCACACTGTAAACCAATCTCTGGCTTCCTCTCTTTTCACACTGTAAAGGAAAGGCTGCTAAAGTTAAATGAACATCCAAGAAGAGCTTCCCATGTCTGAGCAGGGAAAGGCTGCCACCCACCCTTTGGAACTGGTTCTGCCCAGACAGTCTGTGTGTGGCATCAAGGAGAATGTGCTACAGGAGTGGTGCCACTCCAGCTCCTGGCTTAGGACTGAGAACCAGACTCTGGCATCAGAGAGAATGAGGCATGCAGGAGTCGTTTCCTCATCTGAAAATTGGAATAAATCTACCTGCCACTCCAGACCTTGGCAATGAAAGGAAACTATGGAAAAGGCTATGCCAGTCAGGGTTCTATGAGAAAACAGAAATTCTTGTAGGTGTCCTTTGCAGCAATGGTCTTCATTGCAGGGACTGGCCATCTACAAAAACCCGGAGAAAGGATCAGGGAATGGAGGTCAGGGAAAGCCAACACTCAATGGGAAAGGGTAAGAGTCTCAGGAAAGCATCACCATTTACCCTGGCTGGGGTTTAGCAGAGGAAGTCTGGAAGCAACTGCATAACCCCACCCTGCTACCTACCCAAGCCCACAGGCCTGCTTCCATCTCTTCCCAAGCCACCTGCAAGTTGTACTCATCATCAAATCTAGATGGGAACCCTGAGGGCAAGGGGTCCTGGAAATGCAGTTTCCAAGTTCCCAGCCCATGGGAACAGGAAGCAGGGGCATGGGACAGATGATGGCCCCAATGGATAGTGCAGTTCCCAAAGCTCAGCCCAGACCCAGCGCAGCCCGGTCCCAGGGCACTGCCTTTCTGGAGGGCACCTAAGGGGACTGAGTCACTTTCACCAGCAGAAGAAGAACAGTCTTCACGCCCCACTGGTCACCAGTAGCACTTGCAAACCAGGTGCCCTTTCTCCCCCCATCGCCGTCCCTGTCCCTCTTCCTCCATTCCTTACCCCCACATCACTCCCTCTGTTCCTCAGTATCTCTGGGTCTCTCTTAAACACAGAGTCCAGCTCCCATCACACACTTCCTCCTGGATACCAGGAAGGGGGAAAAGGGGTAGAAGAAGGAGTCTCTGCAATCAACCTGTCCCAAACTCTCCATCCTACTAGGGACCATCCAGGGAAACTGAATTGCCAACTCTCTCTAAGGCACTAGTCCCTCTTCAGGGTGGAACAGGACCCACATCTCCAGGCAGGGCCTCATCTGTCCACTCAAGGGGTGTTTGATGGTGATGAAGTGCCTGAAAAATTATCCACTCCTTTTGCCAACAGCCCAGCTGGTGTACACCATGACCAGAAACTTGCACCACATGTGAGCTCCAGAGCTCTAGGCTCTGCATCAATCTCCCCATCACAGAGACTGTCAGTGATGCAGCTCTGGCCACAGAAGGAACAACAGAAACCCAATACTAAATCCATATTTAGTGAAGGGAGGGGCAGAGAACCACAATGCTCTGCATCTTTCCTAAAAATCCAGAAACCTCCCCCAAAGTAGAGCCAGGCTTATCTGTAAGGTCTGGCTATAATCCCAGGGGCCATCTTCTGGAAGCAAAGGCCGACATGCAGCTTTGGGTCCCACCTGCTCTGCAAAGCCCAGACCTCAGTAACTTATCCAACCAACATCCTCCAGGCCACATCCTCAAGCCACTTCTGAGAGACTGAGTTGGTGAGAAGACGTGTCAAGCAAGAAGAACATGGAACAAGCAATGCAAATAATCAAAGCTATAGGCTGAGCCCCCAATCTTGGGGTTTGTTCATATGAAACTTAACCCCACAAAGGATAGGTCAAGCCTACGTAAAATTAGGCCTAAGAGTCACTCCCAAGAGAATCTCTTTTGTTGCTCAGATGTGGCCTCTCTCTCCAGCCAACACAACAAGCAAACTTACCACCCTTCCCCTGTCTATGTGGGACATGACTCCCAGGGGTGTGGACCTTCCTGGCAACGTGGGACAGAAATCCTGAAATGAGCTGAGACTCAGCATCAAGGGACTGAGGAAACACCTAGAATGAGCTGAGACTCAGCATCAGGGGATTGAGAAAACCTTCTTGACCAAAAGGGGGAAGAGTGAAATGAGACAAAATAAGTGTCAATGGCTGAGAGATTCCAAACAGAGTCGAGAGGTTATCCTGGAGATTATTCTTATGCATTAAATAGATATCACCTTGTTAGTCAAGATGTAGTGGAGAGGTTGGAGGGAACTGCCCGAAAATGCAGAGCTGTGTTCCAGTAGCCATATTTCTTGAAGTTCATTGTATAATGATATAGCTTTCACAGTGTGACTGTGTGATTGTGAAAACCTTGTGTCTGATGCTCCTTTTATCTACCTTATTAACAGACAAGTAAAGCATATGGAATAAAGATGAATAATAGGGGGAGCAAATGTTAAATTTAGAGTGAAATGCTGGTGAACAGTGAGCAGGAGGGGTGGGGAGTAATGGTATGTATGAATTTTTTCTGTTGTCTTTTTATTTCTTGTTCTGAATAGATGCAAATGTTCCAAGAAATTATCATGATGATGAATATGCAACTATGTGATGATATTGTGAATTACTGATTATATAAGTAAAACAGAATGATCAAAAATTACGAATGTTTGGGTTTGGTGTTTTTTGATATTTAAAAAAAAAATTAATTTAAAAAAAAGAAGAAGAATGTGGAAGGCCATGCAGGCCTCGCGGTCCAGGCCCATGAGCACCTTCTACCCCCCAACACTCCTCTGACCCTGCATCGTGGTACCCATCGAATCAGATTTCACAGTGATAAAGTTTTGTTCACTTTCTACTATTGAGAGACTATCCACCCAGGAAATTCACCTGAATGTGCTCATAAACTCATTTGATTTTGTGACTGTGATCTGTAATCTTAGGAGGCTGCCATGAAAATACAAAGCAGTCACCACACTCAGATGTGAAAAAATTTCCCTAAGCTGCTCCTTGCCAAAGGACCCAGACACAGTCAGGATTCACCTGAGACCAAAGCTGCATCATCACTGGCAAGTCACACCAGCTCAACCAGTAAACCTCGGTCCCTGAAGCTGTATGTTGTCTAAGTTTCTTACAGAGAATAAATATATCTTCCTTGAGGTTTTGGTCCACTCTGTGGAAAGCTCAGGATCCAGAGAGTTTGTCGTGCAGGAGAGTAATCAGAGAAAAGGTCTGTTTCAGTTTGCTAAAGCAGCTGGAATGCAATATACCAGAAATGGGCTGGTTTTTACAATGGGGATTTATTAGCTTACAAATTTACAGTTCTAAGGCCATGAAAATGTTCAAATTAGGGCATCAACAGGATGATACCTTTTCTGAAGAGAGGCTGCTGGCATCTGAGACATTTCCCTCGCATGGAAAGGCACATGGCTGGTGTCTGCTGGCCCTTCTCTCCCAGGTTTTGTTGCTTTCAGCTTCTGGCATCAGTGCCTTCCTCTCTCAGCTCCTCTGGGGACTTTTTCTCTGTGAGCTTCTCTTGGTTTCCTCTCTCTCCTTCTGCATGTGTTTTATTCTTTCATAAAGGACTCCAATAAAAGGAGTAAGACCCACCTGGAGTGGGATGGGTCAGGTCTCAATTGAAATAAGCTAACCAAAAGATTCTACCTACAAAAGGTCTGCCCTCACAGGAATGGATTAAAAGAACATGGCCTTTTCTGGGGTACACAACAGCTCCAAAATACCACAAGGGTCCCCACCCCTGAGGCCTCCGCACTCCTGGGGCTTGATAGCCCCATCTGTAAAATGGCAGTTTTGAGGACCAAATGTGAAGTCCCAGCTTATTTAAAGGTATCCTACAGAGGGTAACTAGAAACATTGCAGAAAAAGGCAGGGTAACAAATGGGGTAAAGAATTAGTGAAACTTGGTGGCTTCTCAAAAGTGGGCACCTCCAGTGCCCAGCAGCGAGAAGGCAGATTTGCCTGGGTCACTGGTTCAGGATGAACAAGGCCCATGAGTGTGCTTCAGGTCATTCTGAAAATACCCTCTCTATTTAAAAGGTCTGTTGTGGCTTCCGCCTCTGTCGCTTTGGGGAAGCATATCAGGTGCAGACCCCCAGGCTCCACCTAGAGATCCCAATTCAGCAGGCCTGAGACAGGGCCTGGATGCTGGATTTTAGAAATCTTTTCCTCTGGCAGAAAGCCATGGCTTCAGGGTCCCTGCCAGAGTGATACAAAGTCATTAAAGCTGCCCGAATTCCCCTCTCAGGCATCTCTGCAGGCCACGAGGAATTTCTGAAGATTTTACATTTGACTAAAATCCCACGGGACTTCTAAATTCCGCATGCATAGGACCTCATCCACTGTTCCAGGTTTCCTCGCTTTCCCTAAAGCCCTTTCCCTGCCCATTCCTAGGGAACACAGAAAGGTCACCAGATCTGCCAACTGTCCACAGAAACGGCAACAGGAGAACCTCTCTCCAGGCCTCTGGGAGGAAGCTTCACTGGATTCACAGGTGAGAACATTCAAGCACCCCCCCACCACACACACACACACACACACACACACACACACACACACACACACACAAACACAAAAAATGCTGTAGCTCCCAGGCTCTCCGGAGGCCTGTCCAGTCCCCCCCCCCTCAATTTATTCTCTTTCCCCCTGGGGCTGTCACCCCCCACTGCTCCAACGTGCCCCAGCCCTGCCTTCTTGCGCCCCACCCATCTCAGCCCTCTGGCACCAATGTCCCTCCTCTCACACTGCTGTCAGAGCCTCCTGGGTACTACCTTGTCTTGGGGGGTGGGGAGGGGGACACATTCACCTGGGGTGAAAGGGTGTGTTGTCTCTGCACAGTAGAGCTCAGAACACATGGCCTGCAAAGGGCATTTGCTGAGAGGGCTTGTGGAGTCCGGGGCAAGACTTGTGGAGTCTGGGGCTTGTGGAGACTGTTGCCAAGTTGGGGCAGATGGGGGTGAGGTGCCAATCGCTGCCCCTCCTCCCAGCATCTGCAGCCATGAGGCAGGGCTTGAGCCAGCTGAGAGCACAGGCCCCAGTCAGGCACAGCCAGACCCCTAGCTCCAGTCTCACTGTGGTGTGACCCTGGAAGTGATGGGAGCTCTCTGGGCACAGTGTCCTCATCCTTAGATCCAAGGGCAGCTGTGAACATACACTGCAGAGAGTGAACATACACTGCAGCTGGGTTAGGTTGGGGAGATAAGGCCCGAAGGCTACCTAAGACTAGGGCTAACCCAGGACCCCCGATTACTAGTCCCTCCTACTGCACCTGAAAACCAGTGTGGCCACTGGTTACAGAAACCAGGAGTTGTCCTGCTGTCCCTTGCCCTGGCTGGCAGTGAGGCTGGGACTGTGGTAGTTAGATTCAGCTGTCAACTTGGCCAGGTGAAGGCACCTAGTTTTGTTGCTGCGGACATGAGTCAATGGTACATGAACCTCATTTGTTGCTAATTACATCTGCAGTCTGCTAGGAGGTGTGCCTGCTGCAATGAATGACGTTTGACTTAATTGGCTGGTACTTAAATGAGAGAGTGCAACATAGCACAGCCTAAGCAGCTCGGTATTCCTCATCTCAGCACTCGCAGCTCAGCGAGATGGAGATGCAGAAAGAAGTCACCCCAGGGAAAGTTGTTGGAACCCAGGGGCCTGGAGAGAAGGCCAGCAGAGACCATCCTGTGCCTTCCCATGAAAGAAAGAACCTCAGTGGAAAATTAGCTGCCTTTCCTCTGAAGAACTAACAAAATAAATCCCCTTTTATTAAAAGCCAATCTGTCTCTGGTGTGTTGCATTCCGGCAGCTAGCAAACTAGAACAGGGACACAGGAGGCATATCAAGTCAGTGCTGAGGGCTGGGTGCCATATGCTAGGGAAACAGATGCTGGGGGGCTGGGGGCCAGATTGGGGCTGAGTTCCAAGGAGCCAGATGCTGAGAGGCCACGGCCAGGGAGTCCAAGTACAGGGAGGGAGCTACATGCCAGGTGGGAGGCCTGGGACTGGGGGAACCAGGTGCAACAGGGTGCCAAGTGCTGATGGTGACCAAGTGTAAAGGACCAGGTCCCAAGGGAGCCAGGTACAGGAAGGTGTTGAGGTTCAAGTGCAGGAGGTGGTCCAGGTGTGGGGGCCCTAGCTTTGGAAGAGAGCACCCTGGAGCAGGCAGATACATACACTTCCTTGTGGCTCCTCTCCCATGCCCTGCTGTGGGGGTCAGATCCCTACAGCCTGGACATTGGCCCTGTTCCATGCTGCCAAAGGCAAAAAAAAAGATGCTGCAGCCAAGTTCTCATTGGCTGGGGGTGCCTCCTTCCATCCTCACCCCACACGTGGGCCCCACGTGGAGGACAGGCAGCTGGAGACAGCTCCTTTCTGCTAGGTTTTCATGTTTCTGTCATGTATTTGCTTGTCAGTTGGCCTCTACATCTATGCCCAAGGCCATGTAAGGCTTATCCACCCAGGAGGAGGAAGGGGTGCTCAGGAAGTGTCCAGAATAGAGACTCCACCAGTCAGTTGGAAACAAAAAATTTCCACCAGCCTGCCCCTCGGCTGCCCAGGCCCAAGGCAGGGCCACAAGACGGGCTATGATGCAGCTTTCCCTACTGTCTGGTGCCTCCAGGAGCAGAGAGGAAATGCCACCACTGTGGGCACCCCGAGAATTCTCGGGAAGACCCAGGAAGGTGGTTTAGCTCAATAACTTCCAGGAAGGACCATTCAAACTGTAATCCCAAGACACAGACATCTTAAAATATGAAATCTGAAGAACTTGAGCTCACCCAAAAGAATGACAGGGGAAAGTAAGGTATCACATATAGAAAGGCTCAAGGCACTTCTGAGCTTCAACATCAGCCAACGTCCCAAGGACAAGACCTTCCAGTACTTTCCAGTTAATGTAGCATTTCCTGCCAGATTCAGAAAGCTAGCACTTGGCTTCTAGGACAAAGTCTCAAAGTTTCACCATCTGCATCACTTGGAGAATAAAAATGAACCAGCATTCAGGGATGAAAGTCTCCCTGACAATGGGGGACATGACTCCCAGGGTTGAGCCTGGCCCTGGCACCAAGGGATCAAAAATGCCTTCCAGACTAAAAGGGGGAAAAGAAGTGTAACAAAATAAGGTATCAATGCCTAGGAGAGTTCAAATAGAGTAGAGAGGCTATTCTAGAGGCTACTCTCATGCAAGCTTCAGCTAGATATTGCTTCTTGCCACAGTTTGCCAAATCCCAACTAACATCATTCCTGTTGATCCTAAAGAACACATAGAGCTTTAACTGAGACTCTGCAAAAGTTTCATGGACTAAATTTATTTTCCTGAAACCAATAACCTACAGGGGGTTTCTAGGCCGGTAAAATCCTAAAACCCAGAGGGGCCATCCTCTCCAAGAACGTCAGGTAATTCCCACCCCCTATTCTATATAGAAGATACCCTTTTCAACATAAAAAAGTTAGAATGGGCATAGCCCAAAGATGCCTATAGATTGGGAAAAGGATCAACAGAGAAGGAGGAGTTGTAATAGAGAAGATAGGGTTTAACGAGTATGACTGCTGAATCACTATGTTGGTATTTCTTTTAGCTTCCAATGTTTGGGAGCAGTTGGAAGGAAAAACTTGAAATTGTGGACCTGTAATCCATACCAAACTTTGAAATCTGTTCTGTAATTACTTTTTAAAATGTACTTTGAAAATTGTTGTTTTTTATTATATATATGTTATATTTCACTACAAAAAAAAAACATTTAAAATAAAAAAGAAAGAAATGGGCCAGGGAGCAGACCATCCCCTCAGGTGGGAAGGGGGCCATGAGCCAAGAGTTTTGCTTTGCCTCACCCAGAGGGAAGCCCCACTGGGCAGTGACTTTGCCCCACACAGGAGGGGTCATGGGGCTGCCTGCCCACAAGGGCCCTACCATGCTACCTCTTTAGGTCAGTTAATCATCCTTCTCTTCAGTTGTCCAGTGTTCTGATAAAGGAGTTTGCTGGCTAAAAGAATTACTTCAGGGGCCAAGAGAGGGCAAAGTGCAAGTGTCAGGCACATGGGGCCTGGAGAGCCTTTCAGCAGATATGCACCCTCCTGGCTGAAGTCCCTCCTCATACAACACCTGAAAAATACCACCCATCTCTGCTGGCCCCGCAGCCTCAGGCCACCGACCTAGGGCCACTGACCCCAGGCCGCCATGCCCAGCCCTTCATCAAATCTAAAGTCCTCCATCGGCCCTACCTGGGCCACATGGACCCAGACACTGTTCTGGGCTCTCAGTCCCAGAACTTCTGCAGCAGCCGGCAGCCCAGGGAGGAGAGCTGTGATTCCCTTTGGGTCAGCAAGGTGACACAGTTATATTGCACATAGTCGGGGGAGGTGAGAGGGGGCGGGGAGGTCAGAGACGCGTCCAAGTAGCCTCTAGGACCCTCAGCTGCTAAACCCACCTGGAGGGCCCACTTGTCACTACCCCTTCTACGTCCCTCCAAACACCCAATGCCACACCCCCGAGGGGTTCTCACAGTGCACAAACCACCTCCACCCCTCATCCCCAAGACCTAGGGTGGAAAATCCACCCAATTCGGACACTCAGACTAGCCATTCCAGGACCCAGCCATAGCAGAAACTGTTCTTAGGTCATGGCTGGGACATGTGTGCTCCTTTCCCAGGGCATGCCCAGGTGTCCAGCTCTGTTCCACCACATTGTACAGGGGCAATCAGGACCACTGTGCTGATCACATACCCTGCTGACAGGTTTGAATGGCTGCCTTCATCTCATCATTCATTTTATATGAATAGGCCAAGGCCCAAGGTCATGGGTCCCAAGGTCACAGGGCTACCTGCCGCTAAACTCTGGTCCTGCCACTTAATGGAAATGGTCATGTTTGGGCTCAAGTTCACACTCAGAGCCCAATACAGTGACCTTGGGCAGAGATGAGCCACGACACCCCAACCTCCTGTGCCCTCTGATGCCAGAGTATCCACACACACCCTGGGCTGAGGTCCCCAAGGACTGCCCCTTACCACACCCAGGAGCTATACCATTGAGACTCCCAGCCTCCAGGCAGGAAGACCCAAAGCCACTGCCTGCCCGAAGGAAAGGCGCTTGTATCTGCACATCCCACCCCCAGGGATAAAAGCCTTTTTATATAGACAACAGGCCCAGAAGCCCATGCTGACAATGGGCAGGTGTAGCCACCTAACTGCACCCCCACCAGACCGTGCCTGGCCACCTGGCTCCACAGGGCCCTGTCATTGGGGGCCGAGGGCTGGGCTTGCTCCAGTTCCCAACGCCCATCTCTGGGCAAAAGATAGCTGGAGATGGGGCAGGGCAGCTTGCTGGACAGATCTGACAGCCAGCATAGATACAAGGACCTGACTGCTCGAATGGCAGCATCTGGGACCCCATGGGAGCCTCCTGGGTCCTATCCAACAGTTGCTTCTCTGAACTGGTTCCAGCTAGTGTTACCTTTCTGCTCTGGACTCATGAGGCCAGAAGGAAGGAAACAGGGAGTGAGCAACAAGGGGAAGTGGGGGGGGGAGGGTCCCCAAGCTGACCTGCCGGGCCTCTGCACCCATGCCCCACTGAAGGATCTGTGCCCAAGTGAAGTGAGATTAAAAGTAAACACCAGTCTTCAGAACAGCCAAGTACTGACAGCCACATAAAGGTCCACCATCGGGCAGTGAGGGGTGATTCCTGGGCTGCCCACTCGCTGTTAGGGAGCCTGAGTGACCGGGAGGATGCATCCCAGATCCTGGAGGTTGAGGGGCGGGAATGTGCCTGGACAGGAGCACCCCTGGAAATGCATATGCTTCTGTGTGTGTGCATGTGCCAGTGTACGTATACACATGCACAGGGGTGCTATGCAGTTGAGTGTGCATGTGTGTGTGTCTGCCCAGATGAACACCTACTAGGGCTGCCTGCTGGGGGAGGACTTGTCAGGCCAGGTGACAAGGTCTACAATGATTTTTTGGAATCACACCTCATCAAAAGAATTGCTCTAACCAGGAATGGGCAGCTGTGGGCCCAGGAGGAACAAGGGAGGGACACAGCCACGCTCCAGGAGCTGGACGTCAGGCAGAAGATGCTGATGTGGCCCTACTTTGAAGGGCCCCGTCCCAGGACATTGAAACAATAATAGAATTTATTACCCAACACTGAGAACTGCCAGGTCTGTAAAGCCATTCTAGGAGAAGCCCATTTATTTTTGAGAGAGAAAAAGAAAATAATAAAATGATTCTCCTGCTCTTATGGGTCTGTCCCTCGGGGGGCTGCTGTAGTGAAACGGAGGAGAAGGCCTGGGCTCCGACACACAACGGTTTCTAGGAGCCACCTTCCCACCAAGCCTGCCCAAGCCAAGCTCAGGATTCACCCAGGCTCTTCCAGCCAAGAGGGGCAGCGCCCCAGCACCTGCCCCCAGAGACTAAGGCTGATGCCACCACCGCCAAGCAGCTCCATTACCCGGGCTCCAGTTGGGGACCCCCCGCACCCCTCCCCTCCAATGCAGACATTCTCCATCTTTTATTGCAGGAAGGGCTCCCAAGGCAGCCACCACTCCAAATCCAGTTCTGGGGGAGTTAGGCTCACAAATAAATCAAGTTATAAAGAAACAGCTGAATCTGTTTGCTTATCAAACTGCAGAGTGCACGGAACATTGGGGATCTGCCTGAGCTGGTCTGGGGGGAGCCCAGGTGCCCCAAGACACCAAGGACCACACAGAGAAGCAAGATTTCCTGTCTCCTAACCAGGAACCAGAGAGACAGAAATTCATCTAGTCCCTGAGCTCAGGCTGACGCAGGAAGCAAGTCGGCAAAGGAGCAGCACCAATGCGAAGTGGCCAAGGCCCTGCGGCTCCAGGGCCACAGGGGCACGGGGGTGCCTAGGGACGAGCGGGCAGGGCACACTATGAGCTGCAGTGGATCTCACCATATCCATAGGTCACAGGGTCATCAAGTTCGTTGGATTTGGTCTGAGTTTGAGAACAAACAGGAAACTGCAAGTGCCAGTCACCCCAAAGTACCCAAGTAGAGGGGGCTCCTGCTGCTGTCAGCCCCCCAACTCTGGACCTGCCTCTCCAAACACCCCTCTGCCTATACCCCCTCATGTCCCTCACCCCAACCACAGGCCTCTCTTTTCTGTCCCTTTGTACGGATGGACCTGGGGTGTCCCTGCCCCCACCATTTTCTCATGGCTGGTCCTTTCTGTTTGCCAGCAGTACCACAACCTCAGTGTCACCTCCTCAAGAGGCCTTCCTGACCACCGAGCCACACGGTACTGTGCGCTTGGAAACTGTTTGTTACAACAATGCGTCCCAGCCTGGACTGACTGATATAAAGGAGCTCAGTGAAAACTTGTTGAATGACTGGATGAGAAAAGCCAAGCCACCCAGTAGCAGAGGGATTGTACTTGATGAGGGGAGGGGAAAGGTGTGGTATTAAGACACACACAGTTGCAACATGGATTTGAGGTAGCATTGGAAAGGCAAATTGAGGTTTAAGCAAAGGGAGCTCTACCCAAAGTGAAGGGAAGACCAGCACCATGCAACCACAGAAAAAAAAATGAGACATCTGAGCAAGGTGACCCCCTGCAGGAAGGCTAGTTCCTGTTACTGGACAATGGGCTCATTTCACCCTGACCTCACACATGCCCTCCACGCTCACACACAGTGTCTAGAGTGGTGCTAGGTGCGTAGAATGCACAAAGGACTTGCTTAAGGAAAAGAAGGATAAAAATTTTAGGTGCCCCACTCGTAAAAAAGATGCAATTGTATTTATCATCTCACTCTGATAAGTGCACTGAGAGCATAAGATTGGATTTTTTTTTTGCTCCAAGTGGGTTTTATCCTGCTTGCACCTAAGCTTGCTTTTCTTGGGATGAGAGCACCTTGGCAAAGCCGAAACCTGTTCCCCAGGACTCAGATGTCCCCTCCCTAGAGCCAGACAAGCCCATGGGTTCATGCCGAAAGCCTTGCCTCTACATTCATCACCTTTATTTCAGAAGACCCAGCTCCTTCTACTGGAATTTACAGACACCAAGCATTGCCAAGCCAAGTCAAGAAAAAGCCCAGCCTCCTTCTGAGCTGGGAGACCTGTCCTGTGAGAGGTACAGCACATGTGTCTGCTGCAGACTTCCTCCATGAAGACTTCCTCCACACCTAGGAGACAGGGCTTTTCAAGACCAGAGACAGCAAGGACGGAGGGGTACCCCGTACCTATAGGTGATCCTCACTTCGGTCCCAGGCTCGTCTCTCTCCCAGATCAGAGCAACACTCTCCGGAGACTTCTTAACATGCTGATCCAAGCAGTTCACTGCAGGGAAACAAAAGGTTTCACGGCGTCACACTTAAGGCTTTCTGAGAATAACATCAGGGAATGTCTTGTTTGCTGGGGCTTAACATCCATGGAGAGGGCTGTTCCCTACTAAACAGTGTGTCTCTCCTCATCTCCTTGCAAGGAGGAGGGTAACTCAGAACCTGGGAGAACAGGTGTGGGCTCTGCACAAATAGGGTGCAAGGATGTCTCCACGAACACAGTCCTTTCATGCTTGTGGTTTCAGCCCTGGTGGCACGTGGCACCCCCCGGAGAACCTTGGAAGTGCCTGCCCCTACCCAGCCACTGTGACTCATGCAGCCGAGGGCAGCAGTGGGACCTTGCTGCTTCCAAAGTTTCCTGGAGCTCTAACCTGTAGCCAAGGTTGGATGGGACAGCTGGCGACCATGGGAAAGGATGCTCCCTGCACACAGGGCACCCCTGCTTTATTCCCTGGCCTTCTCGCTACCTCTCTCAGTATCTAGGGTTCATTCATCTGCCTCCCATCCCTTCAGAGTGGAATGATCCAGAACCAGGACTCCAAATCCCCCACCAGGTAAATAGCCACCATGCCTCAGTTCCAAGAAGTGATGCAACAAGGGGAAAATGCCAGCCTGGTTTTCCGGAAGAGTTTGCTCCCTGCCCTCTCTGGTTACACAAGCTCAAATTACATGACCTGCCCACAAATACGAGAGTCTCTTCCACAAGTTTACTATTAGCCTCAGGTTTAGTAAGATCGTGTTCCTGGCACCTTGGCTAATGTCCTGTCCACTGTTTATCTGATGTCACAATGAGCTTTGCTCTAGCTGGTGACGCTGAAGCCCTGCCCAAGCCAAGCCAGGTCTGTCCTGCTGAGTACCCAAGTGTGCAGGGAAATGAGCACCAGGAACAGCTCTGGGGACACCAACCACCTACACCTGGTCATCAAGGGCCAGTGCCTGGGGCTCCAGCTAACAAGCACCACATCAATTCAGGCTGTGGCAATCCATCTCCAGTGGGGCCTACCCCACCCCACACCCATAGCCTCAATATCCCAGGAGCAGTCAACTAGAGGGCAGGCAGCCCAGCTTAGGTCACATGTTCTTGCAGCTCAGGCAGCAGCCAAGCTGCTTGGAAATGATGGTGGCTCGAGGATTCTGGCTGGCTCCCCTGATCCATCGGGCAGCATGGCCTTCTAGAACATTCTAAAACATATCCACCTCCTTTTCACTTGGGCCAGACCTGACTCATGGGCTGATGCTCTCCCAGCTGGCCCAGCTAACCTCCCACTTCCCTCACACAGGCGTTTTCCCAAATGCACGCCCTGCACATCTGATCCTGTACTGGATTCCCAGGCTAAAGCAGTCACGATGGAATACTATTCACTCATTAAAAAGCAGTGAAGTTCTGACACATGCTACAACTCAGATGAACCTTGAAAACATGATGTGAGTAAAATAAGCAGCCACAAAAGGACAAATATTGTATAACTCCACTTTTCATGAAATACCTAAAATATGCAAATTCATAGACAGAAGGTAGAGTACAGGTCCCAGGGGCTGAGGGAGGGGAGGTTGGGGAGTTATTGCCTAAAGAGTTCAGAGTTCCCACTTTGGGTGATGAAAAAGTTTCCGTAATAGGTGGTGGCCGTGGTTGCACAACCTCGTGATCGTGATTAATGCCTCCAAAGTGTACACTTAAAAATGGAGAAAATGACACATGTTCTATGTATGTTTCTATAATATTGTTTTTAAAAAGGACATTAGATGGCTGAGAATTTATCAGCTAAGGTTACCTTTACTTTTGGTAACCTACTTTCAAGTTTGAATATACATTGGAATGTGAAATCCATGGATATGAGGTTGCTTTAGGGAGGGAGGCTGCAGGGAAGGGGCAGGGAGAGCTTTCCGGGATGATGGGAGTGTCCCGAGTCTGGTTAGTGGCATGGGTGCTTGAGTGTACGCAGTCATCAGAACTGGTCAAACTGTCACTGAGGACGTGTGCATTTCACCTTATGTAAGCTATACCTTGAAAAATTTCATAAATAAAGATAAGTTCCGGAAAAAATGAATACTACCCTTTACTGGCACCAGGAAAGTCTTTGAACTACTAGAAAAATAACAGAGAAGAAATGCCCCAAAAATAGAAGTGAGGAAAAAAAGCAAGAAAACAAATTGAGGATATGGGACTCATTAGCAGAACCTGGTTATATACAATATACTTGACATCAGTGTGTCTGTCTGTTGTGTCTGTTCGAGTGTGTCTGTGTGTGTGTTTCTGTGCGTCTGTGTCCTAAGAAATCTGACAGCCCCTCCCTGACAGACAGACAGCCTGCCATCATGGGTACAAACCATGGGCTGGAGTCCGCCCCTTCCAACCACCACCCACAGACACTGAGTCAGTTAATTAAACTAAGCCTCAGATTCCCTAATCCACAGGGTGGGTATAACCATGCCCGATTTGGGTGTGACTTTGAGAATTAAGCTTCCTGATACAGGGCAGGATAGGGTTGCAGCATTCCCAAAGGAAATGTTTGCAAAGAGACTCCTAAGAAAAGTACAGGGTGGGTCCTGGTGATGGGAGCCCTAAAACACCAGGCATGCTGGCTTTTAAAACATATTCATGGTCCTGCTGATATGTCCATTGCAGGGAGAAAAACAACTAAGGAAGGGAGGGAAAAAGGGAGGGAAGGAGCAAATTCTTTCACCTCCACTTAAAAAAAAAAATCTCCACCCAAAGAACCTGGCAGCTGGACTAGAGAATTCCACTTCCAAACATCTCCAAGAGGAATTGGGCAAGATGCCTAGCATAATTTAAGGCTCAGCTCAAACCCGACCTCCTATCTCAATCTTTTTCCAAATTTCCCAGCACAGAATATCTCTCCTCTTTCATCCCACGATTACACTCAGCCAGTGGTCCATGCACTGACACAGTGCTCGCCCTGCTACCCCACCCCCACCCAAGGCAGGGAGCCAGCCTCAAAGATTCTTTTATCACGGACATCCTCTCCTCAAGTCACCCCAGCCTGGGCTCACTTATTCTCTGGTTTATTGTCCACCTCTTCATGAGAACGGAGGCTCTGAGGACCTGGGGCATTTTCCAGACTGACATCGCTATACGTGAGTTGGAGACTTTATTTCCAAATCTGTACAATGGGACCAACTGCCACTTGTGTTGGTGTCCTAAGAATTAAATGAGATTAGACCCTTGTAAGCAGAGACCCCGCTCGGGCCCCTACTACCAGGTGCTGTACAATACTGGAAGCACTTAAGCAAATGCTTGTGTGGGTTCATGGCTTGGGATTGTTTTTTAAAAAAAAGTATTAAAATCTTTATCATTTCCACTGAAAAAATGACGCACACTTATGTAAAAATGTTCAAGAACTCTTTCTGGTTATTTGAACATGCCCTTTCCCCACTTTAACGTAACAGAAATTCCACTTTAATCAAGAGAAATTCACAATGTCTTTTCTGTAACTGGAAAACCTCCCTGGCACATTTTAAGATATTACATCAGTCACAAAAATTGTATTTGACAACTTTTCAGAAGCATTTGCTCCTTAAAGTGAGATGTGCCTGTGATTATTTGGGGAGAATTCTCCTAAAAGACCCTCTTCCTGAGATTGGGATTGCATTTTCCTGTAGACTTCCTAAAAGATGGTCACGAGTTAACTTCAATCATGACAGAGGAAGGAAGCTCAGAGGGTTGCATCTGACCGTTCTCTATGTATCTGCCAGACTGAGTTATTGTCAGGCAAGTCACAGAGAAAGAAAGCTGCAGTAAAATGGTTTCTATTCCTGCAATGTGTTCCAAAAGCCTCTAGAAAACTCTCAATTGTTAATGCTCGGCTAAAAATAGTTTCTCTACACCCTGCTTGAAAGTAAGAATATACACACTTTTTAAAAAGTCAGAGTCAGATTTGGGGGGGGTGGAAAATAGAGCTAAATTGCAAATTTTGAAAATAACACACATCGTTACTCTCAACTTCTGCATTTGTAACTTCTTGAGTCTTGAGTTTACACACCACACAGCAGAAACATCTGTTGAGCCTACAGATGACAAAGATAAATTTCAAAGACTGGAAAGGATGCTTTTTAGAACTTGACTTTCCAATTAACCTTCTACAAAGCAGCTGTACATAAACACAACAGAGGCAAGCCCCTAGAGGGGTTAGAGACTCTGTTCCCACCCCCCTGAAAAGGCCTGTGCCTGGCTTCTGACCCCGTAGTCCTGCTGGTACCTGGCTATCCCAGAGCTCTGGGGCAGGCAGGACACTGTGGCGCCTACAGAGCCACTTGACAGCCTACGAGTGGGCTTCCCAAGCACATCTACCCAAAGCCTGTGTCCCACCTCACCAGGCTGCACAGACCCACCCTGTCTTCTTCAAAGGAAGTGCAGCTCCCCCACAACCCTGCCAAAGACCAAAGCAGAGGACACAGTCCCACCTCCACAAACAGTTCATTAACAAATACCAAGAGCCAGTTAAGTGATGCTTAAGCAGTGCTGAAGAGAGTGATCTGTGAGCATTCTCTCATTTCACCCTAAAACTGCCCCTGGCTATTGATAAGAAAACCAATGCAAGCAGGTCTCCTAACCTTCCCAAAGTCAAACTAGGCTGGCTTAGAAGAGACTAAGAGCCCCAGCCTTGGTCTCCCCAGGTTTCCGCTCTCCCAGCCACCACCCTGTGAGCCACTCAAGCCACACGGGGAAGCCCTGGGTAGGTGCTCTGGGCCAGAGTTCCAGCTGAAGCCAGCCTTAGGGGCGTCCCAGCCTCAGTACCAGGCACGTGAACAAAGAAGTTTCAAAGGACTCCAGCTCCATGACACATAGCAGCAGAAGCAAGCCAGACTCCGGGGGCCCTGTCCAAAGTCCTGACCTGCAGAGCCTGAGAGAGTAAATAAAATGGTCACCCTATGCCCCTCAGCTTGGGGGTGGTTTGATACAATAGCAACTAGGACAGAATTCGATTACATATCATTCTTATTTCACAAAAGCGGAAAGGGATGCCAAGAATGACAGAGAGCAGGGATTCAAACCAGATGTGATTCTAAAGACGCACTCTTGACCACTAAACTCTACTGTACCATCCAGACAGTACAATTCGCTTGTTTGTGTGCTTGTCTGTTTAATGGAGTTATCTCTGGGACACTGACTCCAATTCTGCCCATTTTAGAAGTATCTTT
Source organism: Myrmecophaga tridactyla (assembly GCA_004026745.1). Classification (NCBI taxonomy): domain Eukaryota; kingdom Metazoa; phylum Chordata; class Mammalia; order Pilosa; family Myrmecophagidae; genus Myrmecophaga; species Myrmecophaga tridactyla. The sequence continues at coordinate 21,859 of PVIY010014357.1, read as the reverse complement.
GACTGCTCAGATGTGGGGTATATAGATCGGTGATTCTCAAACTCAGCATGTATCAGGGTAATCTGGAGGGCTTGCTAAAAACAGATGCAGGGCCCTGTCCCCAGAGTTTTTGATTCCAGGAATATAGGGTGGATTTGAGAATTTACATTGCTAATTAGTTCCCAGATGATGCTGGTGGAGGAACACACTCTGAGAACCCCTGGTATTCCTGAAGGGGTAATGGAAGTTTCAGAAATGATGCCCTGTGAAAGTTTTCTTGCTTTGTTCACTGCTGTGTTCTCAGAGCTTATCAGGTTGCCTGGCTCATATCAGACACATAGTAAATATTTATTGAAAGAGTGAGTGATTATTATTAGGCAATCACATGAATAAAGTTTTTGTAATTCCTTACCTAAGAATAAGGACTCTGATTACTGGGGGCCTTTTATCCAGTACCTATGAACCAGGAATACTATTTATCTTTTGCCAATTTCTCTATAAATCTGAGGTCAAAGAGAGGAAAAAAGAGTAAGACTCAATGGGGAATATGTTGTTAACTGTGAGATGCTCAAAAAATATATAGTTTTGTTTGAGAAAAAAAAAGGAATTGATGCCCTTGCAGGTGGCTGAGATGGGAAATTTATGTTATATTTGTTAGCACATATTTGTTGGCACAATTTAAAAACAAGACTAAAGAGATAATGACAATTAGGTACAATCCATGAACCTGAGCTGAAACTAATAATAGAGGAGAAAATGCCCAAAAGAACATCATTGGGGCAAGTGAAAAGCTGGAATAGACTGTCAGCTTTACATCAATGTTTAATTTGTGGAATTTGATAGCTGTAATTAAGGTGATTACATAAGTGAGCGTGTTTGCTCTCTTAAAGGTTTAGAAGACAGATGATAGACAGACAATGATTAACAAATGTGGCAAAATGCTAATAGTTGAGAAATCCGGTGACTAGGCAGGGAGTATATTGGAGTTCTCTGTATAGTTTTTGCATCATTTTTTGCAACTTTCCTGTAAGTTTGAAGTTATTTCAAAATAAAAAGTTTTTTTTTTTTTAATGTGACACCCCCTGGACAAGCCACCATCAGGCTGAATTTATCCCACAGGACAAGCACATCAGGCCAAAGAGTCCACACCTGTCCCACCTTTCCAGGTGTCCTCCAGGGCAGTCATGGGCTGGACTGGTCCTTTTTCATCTGTCACCACTGGCAAAAGGCAGGGGTATTCCTGGCCAGGTGGGTGTTTAGCACACACTTTCGAGGTGAGAATGGTGCTGAAAAGCTGGGTTTTATCCTACAAGTCAGTTTTCTGAGGCTCAATTTCTGGGTAAAGTAACCACCTCTTCTTTGAAGGAAATAAATGATGGAAATAGGAAGGCAGAATCACTTGTGGACAACACCATGATCCTGAACAGAGCAGGGCCCAGAGGTCCAGTACATTTTATTTGAGAGCAAGAAGTCACCACAGCAACCTCCAAGGAACTGCCCACTCCTTCCCCATCCTCCACCAGCAGCTCTCCTCCCTCAAGGGCACGCTTTCCTAGCTCTGCCAACCTAAGCGATTTTCAGAGATACTGCTGCTGACTCAATTTCAGAGAAAACACACTTATCTAGTAAGAGACTAATTCTGATTAAACCAGCCAAGTAAGACACAGGATGAAAAAAAAAACTGGCCCAAAGCTTCCTTAAATTTCTTCATTAGAAAAATAACTGCAAGACCCTCCCCATAATTTTATTATATTATGAATATAATATATTAAAATTGATCACTTATTGATCACCAATAAGTGCTAGGGACTATGCTAGGAGGTGGACATTGTTGCCCCCATTTCACAAAGGGGGGCTAAGAGGAGTAGAATAACTAGGACAGGTCTAGCTCAGGGCATGACCCTGCCATGAAAACATGCCAGTCCTTTTTTTAACCCACAGCACCCCCACCTGAACCTGGTCACCAGCCGCGGGGCAGCACAGCCCCCTCCTACCACCTGGCTGCAGTCCCCTCCTCCAGAGGTCAGACACCCAAGCCTTGCTCCAGGCAACTAGCCACTGTCCCCAGTTCCTGGGTCCCCTCTCCTTGCTGCCAAATTAGCCCCGTTTATTGGGGTGGGGATAAGTGCCAGTTCCTGTAAACCCCAAATCTTAACAAATCAGCGGTGGAGTCCCTCGCTTTCGAGGCCGGGTCTAAGGCAGGCACTGGGGCTTTGGGGGGCAGCTGCCGCTGGCAAGAGGGAGGCCCTGCTGCCCCTTTCTTCCCGCCCACAGGCCGGGAGCAAGGAAGTAACTGACTCCAGCGGCTGAGCCGGGCTTTGTCCGGTTCCGGGCCACCCGCCACGACCCGGTTTGTTTACGTGGACATAGTCCCCAGGCAGCGACTCAGCCCGATCGCGAAGCAGCTGACAGTGACAACCGCCAGACGCCTTTCGTTTTCTCCTCGGGCCCCGGGGACTCGAGCTGGCTAACCCGTACTCCAGGGCGCCCCGCACCCTCCATCCCAGCCCCCTGTAACCCAGGAGTGAGCCGCTGCGCCTCGCAGGCTTGTCCTCCTGGCGCAGTGAAACCCAAGAATTAAACTTGGGAGAGGGCAGACAGAGAAGCCGAGTCCAGGGGGGCGCCGAGTCTCTGCGGGTGTGGACTCGGCACGGGGGGGGACTGGAGCCTCTGGCCGGGATGGGATCCGGGGCCGGCGGGCGGGTGGAGGGGGTGGCATCACTGTTTAGAGTCGGCGGACAGAACAACGGAAGGGCGCTCAGGCGGGGTGGCCCCGTCGCCGGGTGCCACCCGCTCGGCCCGGGGGCCGCTGCTGCCACCGGGAACTTCCCTGAGTCCCCTCTGGACACTTGAGTTGGGGGCGCCCGGGATCCCCCACAGCCCACTCACCCGAGACGTTTAACTGGCCTCCCAGGAACCAGCCGATCTTGCCGCTGCTGAAGTCGCAGTCCCAGACGGTGTGGTAGGGGGTGTCCCATACGAGCGTGTCCCTTGCCAGCGGCCCCCAGAAGGCGGCCGGCTCCCGGGCCGCCTGCGCGCTCCGCGCCAGGTAGGAGCCGGGCTGCGCTGCGTCGGGGGCGCCGCGTGTGCGCCCCGAGACCGCCCGCCACGGCGCACTCGCCCGGTGCAGACAGCCCAGAAGCCGAGAGACGCCGCGGCCAAGGCTGAGAGCTGCCATCCCGCCGGGCAGTCAGCTGCAGAAGATCGGCGGAAGGGTGAGCTCCTGGGTGTCCCGCGGGCCCGCCCCTGTCCCCGCCCCCGGCACGGCCCACTCCTGGGGGCCCCTTCCCCTTCGGAATTCGCCTCCTGGAGACCGCCCTGATCCAGAAAGGGGATGGGGCACAGCCAGGGGAGGGGGCGCAGGGTGGATGCCGGCGCCCGGGGTGTCTGGCGGATAGGGCAGGGCCAGGGTCTGTTGTCAGAACCCAGCCCGGCCCCGCGGGTTTTGGTTTCGATTTGGGCGCTTTCTCGAACTCCGGCAGCTGCACCAAGCCGAGATCAACCCAGGCTGTGCGTCCAGGAGACGCAGCGGCCTGGCGGCGCGGGAACCCGATGGGATCTGCCCAGTCAAGTGATAGATGGGTCGAAGGGTCAATCTGTTTTTCCGCACCCATGAGTGAACTCCTCACTCCACCAGGCCTGCCTGTACCCTACACGCGAGCGCGCGCACATACACACACACACACAGACGTGTCCCCCTTGGGCTAAATGGACTGACCAAGGACCCTTAGGCCCAGATTCTTTGAAGGCCTGGGTCCGTTATCTGGCCCCCACCCCGTGCACTCCGCGGGAGGCATCCCTTCCCCAGAGAGGCACACAGACCTGCAGACTTCCACTGACTGGGGTTATGGGAATTTTCTGTGGTTCCTCCAACATCTCTGGCCTGGGGTTAAACCCTGGCCCCACTGTTTACCAACTCTGTGACGTTGGGCAAGTTCTTTACCCTCTCTGTGCCTCAGTCTGCTTTCCTGCAACACAGGAATGATACCTCCCTGGTCGTGCTGTGGTGGGGAATAAATGAGATAAGCTCCATAAAACGCCTAGCCCAGAACTGGCACCTGGATGCTCAATCCACGCAGGTGGTGGGGTTCTTGTTATCCAGCCAGAAAAGACAGAAGGAGACTCTGTAAAAACTTCCCTCTGCCAGATTCTTAAATATTTCAACACCCAAGAAGTTAACCATAACAAAGAAGACAAACACAGAGGAAACCACATTTTGGAAAAGAGATTTGTTGAGTTCTTTGAATTGGGAAAGATTCCTTCTTGCTATTTGTGAAATCTGCAGAGTGAGATGCTTTTCCCCAGAGCTTCTCCCGTGGGCGCATCCCCAGCCCCTGCATATAGAACGCCTGCCTCTGGTGGAAGACTGCTTTGAAGGCTGGAGAAACAGTGATGAGAGGTTTCCTGAGCACTTGGCTGTGCCCTGCATCTGTGCCAAGTGCTCATTTGTTTTTTGTTTTTTGTTTTTTTGCTTTGTGTTGAAAAACCTGTTTGGAACAAATGAGGAAACTGAGGGCCAAGCAAGTGAAAGGGTAAAAGTCATGTGGTTGGCTCATGGAAGACCAAGAGTGGCACCCAGTACCCTCCAGTTTTTATTTCAATGTCTACTGCACTGCTGGCCTAAATTCTCATTTTAGTAGAGTATATAAATTGTAAATAGAGAGCAGTCATAGTTGTGATGGCTAATCTCTGAAAATGAAATGGCAACCAGCAATTCACCCCATCACATGTACTTGATGGCAGGTTGATGCATCAGGAATTAGGGTCTGTCTCCCCTCCCTTGGACCTGACCTGGCCTTACTGTTCTGACCACTAGGATGTGACAGCTCCAACAGCAGGCCTTGAGAGACCCAACAACTTCAGCTTCACTCTCTTCAAGTCCTGCTGCAATGCAGTAAGGAAGCTAGTTTGGTCTTTTGAAGGAAAAGGGACCACCTGGAAGAGAACCGAGCCACCCCAACAGACTGTCAGAACCACCCATATAAGCTTAGACATATAAGCATGCCATCTCGGATGCTCTAGCCCCCAACCAGGCAGCCACCTGGGGACCCCAGGCAGCACCATACTGAATGGAAGAATCACCCAGTCAACCCAGAGAATTGTGAGAACTACTAAAGAGTTACTGATTTAAGCAGCTAAGTTTTGAGGTGGTTTGTTATGCAGCAGTAGATAACCAATACAACTGCAACAAGGAATGCCTGGTTCTCCTCTTACTCAGTGGCCCCTGTTTTTCAATCCTCTTTACAGATAACTCCTCATCTCCCTGCCCTCAAAGTATGAGAGTGTCCCAGTGCTCAGCCCTCAAACTTCTCCCTCTTCTTTTTGATCTTTTCTCCAAACTTGAGTCCTGTATTCAAATGTCTAATTACCATCTTAAATGCATCATATCTCATGGATTCTTCCCTCAAACACTGATCCTCCCACAGCCCTCCCCAGTTCAGGAAGTGGACATTATATTTTCTTCTGTTTCAAGCCTAAATCCTTGTCATCCCTAGGTTTCTACCTTTCACCTTCCATGTGCCGTCCACCAGCAAAGCCTGGTTCCTGCCTTCCCTGAAGCGCCAGGACTCTTCTCCCACCATCACCCCTCCAGCTTCCCCCAGTCCAAACCACACCCATCTCTTTTTTGGATTACTGCAATAGGCTATTTTTATTATTTTTTTCATTGTGGTGAAATATTCATAACATAAAAATCATTTTAACCATTTTTAAATGAGCAATTCTGTGACATTGAGTACATTGACAATATTGTGTAACTTTCACTATTATTTCCAGAACATTTTCATCATCCCAAGCAGAAACTCATATTCATTAAGCAATAACTTCCCATTCTCCGTCTAGTAACCACTATTTTGCCTTCTGTCTCTGTAAATGTGCTTATTCTAAGTATTTTACATAAGAGATATAAAACAATATTTGTCCTTTTGTGTCTGGCTTATGTCACTCAACATAATGTCTTCAGGTTTCCTCCATGGTATAGCATGCATCAGAACTTCGTTCTTTTTCGGTTGAATGACATTCCATTGTGTGTACAGGTAACATTTTTTTTATCCATTCATCCATCGATGGACACTTGGGTGGCTACCTTCTGGCTATTGTGAATAATGCCGCTATGAACAATGGTGTACAAAGAATCTGTTTGAGTCCCCACTATCAGTTAGTAACATAGATACCTAAAAGTGGAATCTCAGAGTCTGCCAGGTAATTCTATCTTTAACTTTCTGAGGAACCTCCAAATTGTTTTCCAGAGGGCCTGAAACCATTTTACAGTGTATGAAGGGTCCTATTTCTCCACATCCTCGTCAACACGTTATTTCCTATGTGTGTGTGTGTGTGTTTTTAAAATAATATCCAGGCTAGTGGGCATTAAGTGGTATCTCTCTGTGTTTTGATTTGCATTTATCTAACTAATGATGTTAAGTAATCATGCTAATGATATTGAATATCTTTTCATATGCTGATTGCCCATTTATATATCTTCCTTGAGGAAATGTCTGTTCAAATCCTTTGCCCATTTTTTTAAATGGGTTCTGTCCTTTTTCTGTTGTGTTGTAGCAGTTCTTTCTATATCCTGGCTATTAAATCCTTAGCAGATTGATATATCATTTCCAAATGTTTTTTCCCATTCTATAGGTTGTCTTTGCCCTTTCTTGATAATGTCCTTTGATGCATGTGTTTTTTTTTTATTTTAATGAAGTCCAGTTTATGTATTTTTTCTTTTGTTGTTCATGCTTTTGGTATAAAATCTGAGACTCCATTGCCTGCAAATATTTCCCTGTGTTTTCTTGTAAAAGTTTTATCATTTGAGCTCTTATATTCATATACTTGCTCCATTTTTAATTAACTTCTTTTGTATATGATGAGAGGGAAGGGTCCAGATTCACCTTTTGCAGGTGGATTTCCAGTTGTTCCAGCATCATTTGTTGAAGAGACATTTCTTTTCCCATTAAATGGACTTGGAGCCCTTGTCAACAATCAACAGCTGTGTGGGTTTATTTCTGGACAGTCAATTTTATTCTATTGATCTGTATGCCTATCTTTATGCCAGTACCACACTGTTTTAATTGCTGCAGCTTTGTATTAAGTTTTGAAAGCAGGAAGGGTGAGTCTTCCATCGTTGGTCATCCTTTTCAAGATTGTTTTGACTGTTTGAGCCCTTGATATAGGTTTTAATGGCTTACACTGTTGGCCCCTACAGTCTAACCCCACAGCAGGCTGTGCAGTTCCTTTAAAACAGGCCAGATCAAGTTACTCTTCAATTAAGAAGAATCCAAAGCCTTCGTGATTCTGAGTGAAAGCCATACCTTGCTCTTACTCTGGACCCCAAGGCTCCATCCTCAACCCACCCTCACCATCCCAGGTACAGTCCATGGGCTGGCAGCATCACCGTTACCTGGGCATACCTTAGAAATGCAGACTCTCAGGCCCTATCTCAAACCAAATGAATCAAAACCTGCATTTCAACACACATTCAAGTTGGAGAGGTGCTGCTCTCCTGGCCCAGCCCAACCCCTCCGGGGTCCCACTTCCTCCCACTCTCCCCTCACTCATCTGCCCCAGGAACCCTCCCCAGCAGGAAAGCAATTTGAGAGAAGAGACACTTGTTGCTTTGCTCATGACCATACCCCCAGCACCTGGAACCAGGCCTGGCACATAGTAAGCACTCTGTAGAAAAGTGTTGAATGAATGGAAAAAGACTAACATAAAATCACCCAAATGATCACCATGGAGAACCCATAGTTAATACCCCTCTTTTTCTTGCCTTCCTTTTCTAAATTTCTATACTTTTACAATGGGAAATGTGGATAGACTCAACCCTACTTTAAAATAAAGAAATAAATAGTCGCATTTCCTTTAGGTTGGATCAGGAGAAGTGACCGCGTGCATACAAAATATTTCAGACCCGGTTGGGGCAGAATTGCACTTCCTGTGGCCAAGTTACCCCACTTTGGCCCAAGAGGTGAGTTTAGGAGCTTCCTCCTGTGTGTCTCAACCCTTGAGGTTGAAGCTGTCTCCAGTGCCTCCCTGGGGAAAGGCGGGCACGCGGTGCAAGATTCAGCAGCCAAGCCCAAATCTCCCAGACCTGGAACAAGGTAGAACTACACCCAGTCTGGTCCGGTGCCCACAAGGTGGTTCTCCTGTTAGCCCCCCAGCAGTTTGGGGTCCCCCAGGCATCCAGCAGCTTGCTCACATATCTTCCCAGCTCAGGTCTCTTGGGAAGCCCTTGGCCTTTGCCCGTGCAGAAACTGCTGGTCCTGAAAGCTGTGTGTTTGCAGGTGCCGGTGACCAGAAGTAGGATGGGCCTGGCAAGATCTCCCTTGGGAAACTGGGGTTAATTCTGTATCTCAGGACAGACAGAGATGATAGTGATTGCCACAATTCTTGATTCTCACAACCTTTATTTTCCATGTGAAAAAATCAGTGCAGAGAAAATGTAGGTTTGCCCAAGGTCACACAGCTAGGAAGAGAATGCAGCTTGTAATTTCAACAGCATTAGGAATGTGATCTGTCACTGCTCTTGCTCTTTGCCCTCATAGCTCCTACCACCTGCATTACCCAGAGAGTCCGCAGGAAGATTCCCAAACACTCAAATACTTCTAAGAAACAGTCTTTGTTGATGACAGACACCCCACAGCACCCTGGAGACCACCTCCCCCAGGTCAGTAAAACCTAGGATTGAGTCACCTAGTCCATTTACTGGGAAGCAAGTTGCTTCCAAAGAACTTATAAGGTTCTCTGCTTCCTCTCCTTTTCTACTTCTCTCATTTTTCCTTTTCTTCATTTCCTCACTTCTCTTTCCCCTTTTCTCTAGCATTTATTCTTTCAGTGACAGTGAATAGTAGTGAATTTGACCTCCAAAAAGAGATCTGGTCTTTGCCCCAGTTCCTGGGGTGGGGAGAGGGGAGTATAACCTCTAAATCTTTAGTGGAGTTTCCTGATTGGTGGACCAGGACCAGATCTGATGGTTCACATGCCAGTGAGCTCACAGGGAGGTGCTGGCCACACCTGCAGGCTTGAGGTTGGGGACAGGCTCCACCAGAAAGACCAACCATGTGATTAGGGGGTGGGGCTTTGAGCCACTACAGGTCAGCTGACCTCTAGGAGGGGAGGGGGCTGCAGACTGAATTCAACCACGTGGACACTTGTAATGTCTGTGTAATGAACCCTGTAGAAACTCTGGACACTTGAAGCTTAAATAAATTATATGATTGAAAAGACACATAGCCAAGCAAGGAAGCTGACACATCCTGACTCCACATGGAGAGGACATGGAAGCTTGCATTTGAGACTCTCACTCTAGGCCTCTCTTATTTGTATCCTTTTTGCTATAATAAAACTGTAATTGTAAGTTTGGCTCTCTCATTGAGTTCTGTAAGTCATTCCAGCAAATTGTTGAACACAAAGGGGTGGTAGGAACCCCCAAATTTATAGCTGGTTAATCAGAAGTGCAGGCAACCTGGGCCCCCAACCTTGCAGCTGGTACCTACAGGGCAGTCTTGAGGAAGATTTCCCTTAACTGTAGAGTGTGGCCTAACTCCGGGTTCAACTGAAGTCGTTGAACTTTTGCACTATACAGAGTTGGTGTCAGGAGTGGGATTTGCTGGTCCAACCGTGTCTTCCTGGAATATATGACTAGTTGTGCATTGTTATTCAGAATGGAGTTATATTGAGGTTGCTGCCTGAGTGTACTGCACTCATGTTCGAGATGGGAAAAGGGGGCTGTGAAGTGCCCCTATGTGCATGGTCCAGTGCTGAGGGCTCTCTGCTCCACAAAGAGGAAACAAATATAGCCTCTACACCAAGGAGGGCCCCATTCAGGAGGTGGGTGGGACAGGATGTAGAAAAGTTCACTGATTCTTTCTCCTGCCAGGTCCAATCCACTGCTGAAACCCTCTAGGGAATTTTTCATTTTGGTTCCTTTTTAAAATTTTTATCTCTTTATCGAGATGCTCATATTGTTCATTCTTTGTTTCCCAATGTCCTTTAGTTCTTTCTTTATATTTTTGTTCATCTCCTTGAGCACACAAAGAATCATTTTTTAAAGTGTGGGATGTCCACAGTCTGGTCTTCCAATTTTGTGTTTGTGTGGGTTTTTATCCCCTTCCTTTGGATGGGGGAAGATAGGCTGGGCACAAGTTCAAATAACAGAAATGCAAAGCAAAACAACAACAGCATAAAACAAAATAAAAGCATTGAAGAGAGTTAGAAGAAGGTGAGAACACAATTGGCTGGGAGTTTGGGAATGGCTTCACGAGGGGACCAACTCACGGCTCCTTCCCTCTCCATTTCTGGATGGGAAAAGGATTCAATGGTAATGAGGAAGGGTAGGAGGCTGGGTACATCCAATTCTGCTCCCTATGCAGCTGCACACTGGCACTGCCTCATACATCACAGCTCCAAGGACCCTGCGGGTGAACCCATCACTGCACAGCAAACCAGCAGGCAGAGTGAGAAGAGGCAAGAGGTGAGCTTGGGACGGCTAAGCCAACACCAAGCCTGCTCATAGCAGCATGCTGTTCTGGAAGCTACAGGGCCCTTTCTGCAGTGGGTTTGCTTCATGGCCCTCCAAGGGAGGGCAAGGCAAAAGCAGCCAGACTCCCTGATAGAGTTGGTTCTAAACTCCATCCTCGCCAACTCTGATAACTCTTCATGGCACACTCTGATCCCCCATGACTGTGAAAGACCTGTAAGTTACTCATCCACAGAACCCCAGCACAGACTGGCACTTGACACTGTGTTTGAGGCCCTCAGGAGACTTGAAGGTCACGATGATCAAAAAGAGGCATCTTCAGAGACGACACCTTCTCCCAGTCTTGGTTAATTCTAACTGGGCTAACAGTAGAAGAAAACTGCAAAGGGTGTGCCTTGCATGTCCCTCTGATGTGAACCTTGGGCTTGTGTGATGTCTCCGTGGGAAAAACAGTGACTGCCCCTATGCCCAGGAGGGCGGCACCTCAGGAGTTGGAAGTCTCAGGAATTGGGAGCCAAGAGAGTCCAAGAATGGAGTAAAGGGTATGGCCCGAGACCTCCAAAGCTGAAATGGGATAGCCCATAAATAAACCTATGGAACCCCCTCATGTGGGCTTGCTCTGTAACTCAGAGTGTGCCATGAAGAGGGCACTGGCAAGTTCACTACAGGTTCACATCTGAATGGAAACTAGTGCTCCAGCATCCAGGCTGCCTACCCATCTCTGAGTGGAGCCCCTCCTGCACACTACCCATGCACTCACAAGGCCAGGAGCGAAGGGTGCTGTGTCTCCGTGGTCATGCAGACACATTCCAGAGGCAAAGCTGTGAGCACTAAAGAGCTGTGGCCGCCATCACCATTGGGTGGGACCCAGCTTCCTCCTTCATCACGCATCAAGGGCAGGGAGCAAGGAGCCTGGAGCAAACCTCTCTCCTCCCCCATTTCCACCCCCAGAGCAAGCCCACATGAGAGGTTCCATAGGTTTATTTATGGACTATCCCATTTCACCTTTGGAGGTCTTGGACCACACCCTTTTCTCCATTTTTGGACTCTCCTGGCTCCCAATTCCTGAGACTTCCAACTCCTGAGGTGCCACCCTGCCGGGGACAGGGGCAGTCACTGTTTTTCCCAACGAGACATTGCACAAGCCCAGGCTCACATTAGAGGGACATGCAAGACACACCCTTTGTGGTTTTCTTCTAATGTTAGTCCAATTAGAATTAACTTTATCCTGGACTTACATGCAACCCAGATTCACAGTCTTATGAGTGTCAGCAAGTGGCTTCTGAGAATGGCAGCCAGTTTCTGGCTGGGAGGGTCTGGATTTTGAATGCGTAAAATGAAATTCAAAGCTGGGGAGGGAAGTTAAGAGAGGAGTACTTAGCTTGCTCTTGGAGTTTCCTTTAAGTCCAAATGATGGCTCAAAGTGGGGAGATGAGAGGAAGTTGCCCCTTATAAACTCCAGAGGGCAGAAGGACCACAAACTTTAACACCATGCTGAGAGAGAACCATCCTAGAAAACAAGGTAGTCCATATACTCCAGAAAGGCCCAGGGGCCTCCTATTCTTACACATTGTCCTGCAGGTTCATTGTCCAGCCCACACCAGTCTCACTCCAAGCCCAAAAGCCCCGATTCCCACAGGCTCCCCCAACCTCCCCACTATCCCCTCAGGGTCTCAAAGCCAGATGCACTTTAAAAAAAAAATCCAATGTTTTTAGTTTTGTTTTCTTAGTTTAAATTTATGTACAATGAAATGCACATTTTTTAATGTTATTCTGGTAACACATATGTAACATCAAACTTACCATTTTTAAGTGTTACAATGCACCGGGAATAAGTAAATTTACAATGTTGTCCCACCATCACCACCATCAGATACACTTTTGCCCCAGTCAAGCAGATGTCATTGTTGGGCAACTGCTTTGCAGTAATTGCCCTGATTTGGTTGTTGGGCTCCTGCAGGAAAGGGTCATGAGGGATGAACAGCCAAGGAGCAGCCTATGGGCAGATCTGAGCTGCCCTGCCCCAGTTCCTTGCCCTACAAAGGCAAAGGCTGCTGAAACTGCCAGGAAGAACTCTCCAATGGCTCCCCCAACTTCTCCCCTCCATCGTCCCTAGTGTGAGGATTTATGAGTGGGCACAGCTTTGAGGCAGAGACCACAGTGTGCAGGCTTGAGAATGGACAGGCAGGTAAGGAGTTGAGGCATTACTCTCTCTGCAGCCAGTCCTTAGAGATATCCAAGAGAGATTCAACATGGCCCCAACATGAAAAGGCCAAGAGGATGCATGAACTGAAGGTTAGCACTGGAGCACAATAAATATTGATTATTGATTGATTGAATGAATGGAAAGAAAAAACATTGAATACAGAAAAAAATCTAATATGGTCACTCAAAATTGCTTGCAGTGCAATTTGAGAATTGTTTAAACTGGCCAACACTGCCATCTGCTGAAGAAATTCTAACTTTAACTGCAAAGCTGTTTCATAACCTTTTTTGGAGATCTGATGTATGTCATCTTCTGCAGGACAAATCAAGTAGAAGAGCATAGTCATTCCTTGAGATCATGTCAGCATCTAAGGAAGGTCAGGAGTCATTTCTTTAATAATGAGGATCCTTAGAATAGACCTTGTTTCCTTAATTAATTTATCAATAAAGATGGATTATGTCCCAAGCATAATCCAACAGACTAAGAGATGAGATATAAAAGATATTGCATCAAGGTAGAAGACCAAAAATATTAAATAAATACATAAAAATAAATATTTAAAAATGAAATAAATTGGGAAAACATGAAACCCATGGTTGAAGAGAAATTGTGAGAGGAAAACCCTGGTAAATGGCAGACAAGCAGTGTAATTAAAGGAAGAAATGACTGTTCAGATAAGAACATGGGAAGATGCTGTGGGGAAACTATCAGGTTTCTGGGTAGGAGACCAGAGAGAAGTACAGTTAAACGAAAAGAAAACCATGCTGAAGTACTTGTATGGGCTGGCACATGATATGGACACTGTGTATCTCTAGATATTGATAGAAAAATGCATTTAATGGTACATATTTACAATTTAAGAGTAATTCTCAGGAAGCTGAAAATAGAATGTGTAACTTCAAAACTGTTAGTGAGGGAAATGGAACAAAACTTGGTGAATCAAAAAAGAAAAGCAGGAGTGAGTGAGGTGGAAAAAGATGAATAAGCAAGTATGGTAAGTTGCACATATAAAATAAGATCAAAGGGTATGTCCAAATATCATATCAGTAGTATCTGTGAATAATTTCAATTTTCTCATTAAATAAACATGGTAGCTCAGAGCCAAAAGAATAGAAAATTCGGAAAAGAGGATTTAAGGCATAGAGAACAGAATGTCTACATAGGCACAAGTGTGCAAGCACACACGCGTGCACACACACACACTTTTGGAGTTCCAGAAGTAAAAGAGAGGGGAAAGGCAATATTTGAAGAGATAAAACTGCAAATTTTCCAGAATTCATGAAAGACAGCAATACTCAGATTCAGAAAGTACATTAATTCCAAACAGGATATGTAAAATGAAATCAGCATCTATACACGTTGCAGTGAAACTATGGAAAAGCAAACACAAGCAGCAGGTCTTTTTTTTTTATGTATTTTAACTACAAAACAACATACAAACACAAACATTCTTAACATACGAACATTCCATACTTGGTGTACAATCAACAGCTCACCATATCATCACACAGTTGCATATTCATCTCCAAGATCATTTCTTAGAACATTTGCATCACTCCAGAAAAAGAAAAAAACGCATACATACCATACCCTCACCCCTACCTCTCATTAACCACTAGTATTTCCATCTATCCAATATATTTTAACCTTTGTTCCCCCTATTTTTTCTATACTCCTTACCACTCCCTTTCATTGATCACTAGTATTTCAATCTACTCAATTTATTTTAACATTTGTTGCCCCTATTATTTGTTTATTTTTTATTCATATTTTTTACTCATCTGTTCATACCGTAATAAAAGAAGCATCAGACACAAAGTTTCACAATCACACAATCACGTTGTGAAAACTATATCATTATACGATCATCTTCAAGAAACATGGCTACTGGACTACAACTCTACAATTTCAGGCACTTCCTTCTAGTCCCTCTAATACACCTTAAATTAAAAAGGGGGCTATCTATATACTAAGTAAGAATAACCTTCAGGATAACCTCTTGACTCTGAAATCTCTCAGCCACTGACACTTTATTTTGTCTAATTTCTCTCTTCCCCCTTTTGGTCGAAAATGTTTTCTCAATCCCTTGATGCCGAGTCCCAGCTCATTCTAGGATTTCTATCCCACTTTGCCAGGGAGGTTTACACCCCTGGGAGTCATATCCCATGCAGAGAGGGGAAGGGCAGTGAATTTGCTTGACGTGTTGGCTGAGAGAGAGAGAGAGGCCACATCTGAGCAACAAAAGAGGGTCTCTGGGGGTGACTGTTAGGTCTAATTTTAAGTAGGTTTAGCCTATCCTTTGCAGGGATAAGTTTTACATGAACAAACCCCAAGCGTGAGGGTGGCTTATTGATTTGATTGTCCCCACTGCTTGTGAGAATATCAGGAAATCCCCAAATGGGGAAGTTGAATTTTCCCCCTTTCTTCTCATTCCCCCAAGGGGACTTTGCAAATACTTCTTTATTCACTGCTCAAATCACTCTGGGATTTATCAGGGCATCACACTAATCTGCACAAACCTAAAAAATCTCATGCCCTATTCAAGGTTCCATGTACTTATGGTGTTCAATTAAACTGTCTATATAAGTTAAATTAGGAAATGCACTAGTCAGAATATAAATTTTGTACCAAATGAACATTTCTTGCTTTAGTCTCACACAGAAGTTGAAATTTTTAAATATGAATGCCCATCTATTTTCAACACCCTGCAATACTGACATTCCTTTGTTCTTCCTCATGCAAAAATATTTTTTAATTTTTACATTTAGTTACTATCACTGTACACTCTAGACAGTCCTAGATTATACCCTCTCAGTCTATGGTGTATCTTTCCTTCTGGTACCCCCAGCCCTCCTCCCTTTATCATTTTCACATTCAGCTTCATTCAGTGTACTAACATTATTATATTACAGCTAAGCAGTATTGTGCTATCCATTTTTGAATTTTTACAATCAGTCCTGTTACACAATCTATATCCCTTCAGCTCCAATTACCCAATCTCTACCCTATTTCTATCTCCTGATGGTCTCTACTCTTAACTGAAATTCTCCAAGTTCGTTCATTAATGTTAGCTCATATCAGTGAGACTACACAGTATTTGTCCTACTGTTTCTGCCTAATCTCACTCAGCTTAATGTCCCAAGGTCCATCCACATTGTTACATGCATCATGATTTTATTCTGTCTTACAGCTGCATAATATTCCATTGTATGTATATATCACAGCTTGTTTAGCCACTTTTCTATTGATGGACATTTGGGCTGTTTCCATCTCTTGGCAATTGTAAATAATGCTGCTATAAACATTGGTGTGCAAATGTCCGTTTGTGTCCTCCCATTTGTGTCCTTGACCTCGTGTCCTCTGAATAGATAACTAGCAATGGTATTGCTGGATTATATGGCAATTCTATACTTAGCTTCCTGAGGAACTGCCAAACTGCCTTCCACAGCGGTTGTACATTCCCACCAACAATGGTGGTAGAGGATACGTGTGCCTTTTTCTCCACATCGTCTCCAGCACTTGTCATTTTCTGTTTTACTGATAATGGCCATTCTGGTGGGTGTGAGATGATATTTCATTGTGGTTTTGATTTGCATTCCCCTAATAGCCAGGGATATTGAGCATCTCTTCATGTGCCTTTTGGCCATTTGTATTTCCTCTTCTGAGCAGTGTCTGTTCATGTCTTTTGCTCATTTTTAAATTGGGTTGTTTATCTTTTAGATGTTGAGTTGAACAATCTCTTTATATATTCTGGATTCTAGGCCCTTATCTGATATGTCATTTCCAAATATTGTCTCCGATTGTGTAGGTTGCCTTTTTACTTTCTTGACAAAGTTCTTTGATGCACAAAAGTGCTTAACTTTGAGGAGTTCCCATTTATCTATTTCTTTCTTCAATGCTCGTGATTTTGGTATAAGATCTAAGGAACTGCCTCCTATTACAAGTTTTATAAGATATTTCCCTACATTTTCTTCTAAAAGTTTTATGGTCTTAGCTGTAATGTTTAGGTCTTCAATCCATTTTGAGTTAATTTTTGTATAGGGTGTGAGATATGGATCCTTTTTCATTCTTTTTCATGTGGATAGCCAGTTCTCCAAGCACCATTTATTGAAGAGACTGTTCTGTCCCAGGTGAGTTGGCTTGACTGCTAATCAAAGATCAATTATCCATAAATGAGAGGGTCTATATCTGAACACTCTATTCTATTCCATTGGTCAATATATCTATCTTTATGCCAGTACCATGCTGTTTTGACCACTATAGCTTCATAATATGCCTTAAGGTCAGGGAATGTGAGACCTCCAACTTCATTTATCTTTCTCAAGACATTTTTAGCCATTTGGGGCACCCTGCCCTTCCACATAAATTTGGTTATTGATTTTTCTATTTCTGCAAAGTAAGTTTTGAGATTTTAATTGGTATTGCATTGAATCTATAAATCAATTTAGGTAGAATTGACATCTTAACTATATTTAGTCTTCCAATGCATGAACACAGTATGCTCTTCCATTTATTTAGGTCTTCTGTGATTTCTTTTAGCAATTTCTTGTGGTTTTCCTTGTATAAGTCTTTTGTATCCTTAGTTAAATTTATTCCTAAATATTTTATTCTTTTGGTTGCAATTGTAAATGGAATTTTTTTATGATTTCCCTCTCAGATTCCTCATTACTAGTATATAGAAACAAATACACATTTGAGTGTTGATCTTGTAACCTACCACTTTGCTGTACTCATTTCTTAGCTCTAGTAGTTTTGTTGTGGATTTTTCTGGGTTTTTGACATATAGTATCATATCATCTGCAAACAGTGATAGTTTTACTTCTTCCTTTCCAATTTTGATGGCTTGCATTTCTTTTTCTTGTCTAATTGCTCTGGCTAGAAATTCCAACACAATGTTGAATAAAAATGGTGACAGTGTATATCCTTGTCTTGTTCCTGATCTTAGGGGGAAAGTTTTCAGTTTGAGGACGATGTTAGCTGTGAGTTTTCATATATTCCCTTTATCATGTTGAGGAAGTTCCCTTCTTTTCCTATCCTTTGAAGTGTTTTCCACAGCAAAGGATGTTGTATTTTGTCAAATGTCTTTTCTGCATCAATCGAAATGATCATATGGTTTTTCTGCTTTGATTTGTTGATATGTTGTATAACATTAATTGATTTTCTTATGTTGAACCATCCTTGCATACCTGGGATGAATCCACTAATTCTTTTAATGTGCTGCTGGATTCGATCTGCAAGAATTTTGTTGAGGATTTTTGCATCTATATTCATTAGGGAGATTGGTCTGTAGTTTCCTTTGCTTGTAGTATCTTTGTCTGGCTTTGGTATGAGGGTAATGTTGGCTTCATAGAATGATTTAGGTAGCTTTCCCTCCTCTTCAATTTTTTTGAAGAGTTTGAGCAAGATTGGTACTAATTCTTCCTTGAATGTTTGGTAGAATTCACATGTGAAGCCATCTTGGGTCCTGGACTTTTCTTTTTGGGGAGCTTCTTAATGACTGATTCAATTTCTTTACTTGTTATTGGTTTGTTGAGGTTGTTTATTTCTTCTTGAGTCAGTGTTAGTTCTTCATGCCTTCCTAGGAAGTTGTCCATTTCATCTAAATTGTCTAGTTTAATAGCATAAAGTTGTTTATAGTATCCTCTCATTACCTCCTTTATTTCTGCAGAGTCAGTGGTTATGTCTCCTCTTCCATTTCTGATTTTATTTATTTGCATCCTCTCTCTTCTTCTTTTTCTCAACCTTGCCAAGGGTCCACCAATTTTATTGATTTTCTCAAAGAACCAACTTCTAGTTTGTTTATTTTCCCTATTGTTTTCATGTTTTCAATTTCATTTATTTCTGCTCTAATCTTCGTTATTTCTTTCCTTTTGCTTGCTCTGGCATTAGTTTGTTGTTCTTTCTCTAGTTCTTCTAAGTGAACAGTTAATTCCTCGATTTTTGCTCTTTCTTCTTTTTTGATATAGGCATTCAGCACAATAAATTTCCTGCTTAACACTGCCTTTGCTGCATCCCATACATTTTGATATGTTGTGCTTTCATTTTCATTTGCCTCGAGATATCTACTGATTTATTTTGTAATTTCTTCCTTGACTCACTGGTTGTTTAAGAGTGTGTTGTTGAAGTGAATAAAAAAGTATTTCAAAGTCCCCTTCAGGGAATGGTGAGAATGGGGGGAAATTCAACTTCCCCAAGTTGAATTCTTGATATTCTCACAAGCAGTGTGGACAACCAAAGCTATAGGCTGAGCCCCCAGTCTTGGGGTTTGTTCATATGAAACTTAACCTCACAAAGGATAGGTCAAGCCTACTTAAAATTAGGCCTAAGAGTCACCCCCAAGAGAACATCTTTTGTTGCTCAGATGTGGCCTCTCTCTCCAGCCAACACAACAAGCAAACTCACCACCCTCCCCCATCTACATGGGACATGACTCCCAGGGGTGTGGACCTTCCTGGCAACATGGGGCAGAAATCCTAGAATGAGCTGAGACTCAGCATCAGGGGATTGAGAAAACCTTCTCGACAAAAAGGGGGAAGAGTGAAATGAGACAAAGTGTCAATGACTGAGAGATTCCAAACAGAGTCGAGAGGCTGTCCTGGGGTTATTCTTACGCATTAAGTAGATAGCACCTTGTTATTCAAGATGTAATGGATGGGCTGAAGGGAACTGCCTGAAAATGTAAAGCTGTGTTCCAGTAGCCATGTTTCTTGAAGATGATTGTATAATGATATCGCTTTCACAATGTGACTGTGTGATTGTGAAAACCTTGTGTCTGATGCTTCTTTTATCTACTTTGTCAACAGATGAGTAGAACATATGGAATAAAAATAAATAATAAGGGAAACAAATGTTAAAATAAATTTAGTTTGAAATGCTAGTGATCAATGAGAGGGAGGGGTGAGGGTATGGTATGTATGAATTTTTTTGTTTGTTTTCTTTTTATTTCTTTTTCTGAATAGATGCAAATGTTCCAAGAAATGACCATGATGATGAATATGCAACTATGTGATGATATTGTGAATTACTGATTATATATGTAGAATGGAATGATCAAAATAGGAATGTTTGCATTTGTTTGGGGTTTTTTTTGTTGTTTTTTTTTTGTATTTAAAAAAAAAATTTTTTTAAAGAGTGTGTTGTTGAACCTCCATATATTTGTGAATTTTCTGGCCCTCTGCCTGTTATTGATTTCCAACTTCATTCCTTTATGATCCAAGAAAGTGTTTTGTATGATTTCAATCTTTCTAAATTTATTGAGACTTGATTTGTGATTCAGCATATGGTCTATCCTTGAGAATGATCCATGAGCACTTGAGAAAAAGGTGTATCCTGCTGTTGTGGGGTGTAATGTTCTATAAATATCTGTTAAGGCTAGCTCATTTATTGTATTATTCAAATTCTCTGTTTCTTTATTGATCTTCTGTCTAGATGTTCTGTCCATTGATGAGAGTGGGGAACTGAAGTCCCTAACTATTATGGTAGATATGTCTATTTCTCTTTTCAGTGTTTGCCTCATGTATTTTGGAGCACTCTGGCTCATAACTTAAATATTTATGATTGCTTTGTCTTTTTGTTGAATTGTTCCTTTTATTAACACATAATGCCCTTCTTGGTCTCTTTTAATTGTTTTACATTTGAAGTCTAGTTTGTTAGATATTAGTATAGCTGGTCCTGCTCTTTTATGATTCTGATCTTTTCCCAACCTTTCACTTTCAACCTATGTTTATCCTTAGGTCTAAAATGTGTTTCCTGTAGACAGCATATAGATGGTCCTGTTTTTTAATCCATTCTGCTAGTCTATATCTTTTGATTGGGGAGTTTAATCCATTAACATTTAGTGTTATTACTGTAAAGGCTGTACCTTCTTCTACCATTTTGCCTTTTGGATTTTATATGTCATATCTAATATTTTCCCTCTTTTTTACCTTTACTTATAGTCTTCATTTCTACACTCATCTCCACACCTCTCTCTCCTGTCTTTTCCTACCTCTAAGGCTCTTTTTAATATTTCTTGCAGAACTGGTCTTTTGGTCACAAATTCTCCCAGTGATTTTGTTTTTGTCTGAAAATGTTTTAATTTCCCCCTCATATTTGAAGGACATTTTTGAAGGATATAGAATTCCTGGTTGGCAGTTTTTCTCTTTTAGAATCTTAAATATATCATACTGCATATATCATACCATACTTGCTGCAGCCACCTGAGCAGGGATAATGGACAGGGCAGGCAGCACACAGACCAAAAACCCTAGGAAGGAAGAGCATGGGTAAGGAGATATATAGGGGAATAAAGCCTTTGAAAAATTCCCACACACACTGTGGACTCTAGAAAGCCACATGCACACTCAGAACTGGACACATATGCAGAAGAGACCAAAAGGACACCCCATGTTCACCTCTGGCTGATCTTTAAGATGTGAGCAAGCAGAAAGTGAGGAACAGAAAGTGTTATAAACTGCCTGGCTAATGCAAACTGCACAGTTCAAAATTTAATATAGCAAATGTAATCCACATGTTAACCATTAAAACAATGACTGAAAAATATACAGAAAAGGAACTTAGAATGGAATAAAAAACATACACTATAAAATTAAACACAACAAGAAAGCAGTAATGGAGGAATTTAGGAGCAAGATATAAGACATACAGAAAGCAAATAACAAAATGTCAGAAGCAAGTCCTCTTTACCAGAAATTATTTTAGATATAAATGAACTAAACTCTCTATTTAAAAGACAGAGAAGAGCAGAATGGATTTTTTTAAATGAGCCAACTGTCTCTTGTCCACAATAGACTCACTTTAGATTCAAAAACACAAAGAAATTAAAAGTAAAAGGATGGAGGAGTTCCGGGAAGATGGTGGAATAAGATAGGTCGAGTTCACCCCTGTTCGAGGAAACTGCTAGAGAAGGGACAGGAAGGCAACTGGGATGGTGATTCCAGGGTGTAAGTGACCTGGGAGGGTCTTCTACACCACATGGGGAGACCCTGGTTGCAAAAGCTGAAGAATTGAGACACAGAGAACCTGAGACCATCCAGCTAATGCAAGCAGCCTAGGGCACCCATTTCCAAATGGAGGACCAGAGCAGGACAAGGAAGTAATCCAAGCCATGTTCCCTGAAGTGCTACCCTCACGCACACCGCCCCTGTCCCACGACTTTCCCCGATGTCACACCTATATGAACCACATCACCTGCCCCCCCACCA
>PVIY010014356.1:0-56656 GCA_004026745.1 Myrmecophaga tridactyla | reverse complement strand
TCTCTCAACTCTTCTCATTACTTAACAAGCGCCATTCCCAGCTTTCCTTCATTTGTTTTTCTTATATTCCCTATTATTTTATTATTATATTTTGTTTTTAAATAATTTTTTATTTGTAGAAGAGTTGAAAATATTTTGCAGAGTTCCTGCTTACCCTTTACTCAATCTCTCTTACATATGCAAGATGTTACCATCTTACATAACCACGGTAAACTTATCACAACTTAGAAATAAACATTGGCACAATACTATAAACTAAATTACAGAATTTATTTAGTCATACTTCTATAGAGAAACTCAATCACTATGAGACTATATATATAATTTATTTTAAGGAATTGGTTTTTGAGGCTATGAGGGCTCTAAGTCTGAAATCTTTAGGAGAGGCCAAGAAATTTGGAAAAGAGTAGATGCTGCAGTCTTGAAGCAGAATTTCTTCTCTGAGTAATATTAGCTTTTGCTCCTAAGGTCTTCAACTAATAGGATAAGAACCACTCACATTATCTAGGGTAATCTTCTTTAAGTCAATTACTTATGCATGTTATCCACATCTACCAAACACCTTCATAACAACACCTGGATTCATATTTGATTAAATAACTGGGCACTATAGCCTAGCCAAGTTAACACATAAAACTAACATAGTCAGTTTTCCCATTCATATCCCTTATTTATGATCTAGCATTTACTCCATGACACCATGTTACATTTTCTCCTTAATGTTCTCCAACTATGGCAGTTCTCAGTATTACCTTATTTTTCCGGACTTTGATACTTCTGAAGGACACCAGTTAGTTATTTTATAGAATGTTCCTCAGTTTGAGTCTGTCTACTATTTACTCATGATTAACTGATACTATGGATGTGAGGGAAGAATGCCACAAAAGTGCCTGTCTCTTTCATTGTATCCTACCTTTTTTTTTTTAATGAGAGCTTTCTTCTGCTTTACTTTCACAGCCTGGAATTCTGAACTTGCTCCTTTTATTAAAAGAATATCTACATTTAACAAATTAAGTGCATTCATTTAGTATACATGAGATTTGTACATGGAATTAATATTTTCTACTATTTAGCATCATGATGCTTAATTTTCCAGCATGTTTTAAGACCACGTATACTCAAACTGTATCTTAATTTCTGACATGACTTTCTATGGATCATTGTAGTCACTGCTCTAAGCTTTTTGAGAACTAGTTTCTCTTTTCTCACAGGAGATTGTGAAAATTTTATATAAAATTCCCAAGAAAGAATTATGTTTAATTGTGAACCTGAATGATTGACATACATTGGTAAATTCCCTTGACAACTTAGAAAACTCTCAGTTAATATAAAAGTTTTATAATAAAAAATGGACCTAATGGCACATATTTTAATAATTACTTCTCAAAAATTTAATGCTAAATTAGGAAAATCTATCATCAAGGGGATAAAATACAAAAGGGCCACTATTCCAGTTTTAAAAAATTTCTCTAAAAGTTATTTGAATATTCTGCTATGTTGAAGTTGATTGAAATTTAAGACCTACTTCTCATTAAGTCAAATTAGATATAATGGGTAACTACTTATCCATCTCTCATGTCTATGTTTTTCTTTCCTTCCTTCCTTCCTTCCTTCCTTCCTTCCTTCCTTCCTTCCTTCCTTCCTTCCTTCCTTCCTTCCTTCCTTCCTTCCTTCCTACCTTCCTCCCTCCCTCCCTCCCTTCCTTCCTTCCTTCCTTCCTTCTTTTTTCCTTCTTTTCTTTCCTTCTATCTCTTGCACACACAGACACACTTTGACTTGTAAAAAGAACACTAAAAAATGTTTTAACTCATAATAACACATCATTTATGTTTACTGTTTTAACTAGTTGATGAACTATTTAATAATGTAATATTTTGCAGTGTGGAAGATACTTTATTTTAGCAGATAAGCACAAAAAAACCACATGCTTTTGTTTTATATATATATATATATAAAGTCTGGAGACAATTCTCCAACATGTCTAGAAAAGGAATTATTAGTTCTTGAGACAAAATGATATAACTCTACCACAGATTATTTATATATTTTTCTACAATAAAATATCTTATCTCATAATTCATATATTTAAAATACATATTAGGATTAATATTTCTGTAATTTTGTTGGAGAAATCATTTGGGGATTTTTGGCTAATGGTTTTCTTAAGGAAGCACCAAATAGAATGAACTCATTCAATTAAACTCTTAAATTGATATATCAATGTAGGTATGACGTCTTTCAAACATTTTCTCTGTATAGATAATTTGAAACATTTGTTTATGTAACTTTATTGTAGTGGTTGCAGTTGTGGTTCTTCCTAAATAGAAATTATTTGTTTATCATTTTTTGTTTGTTTGTTTACAGACTATGATTCTGCTTATAATGGCAAAAGTTTCTTTAAAGTTCTATTGTTTCTGTAGCAGGTGCAATAGGAGAAAAGGAAGTTGAGGAGGAAGGGGAGAATTAGGGGAGGAACTGAAAAGAAAAAGAAGAGCTATGTTTTAGAAAAATAAGGGGAAATATATGGCTTGGTTGAGGCATGAATCTTGGTAAATAATATGCAAATTTACTTTTTCATAAAATTTTACTGGTGTAGATTTCCAACCATTCAATTATTACGTTGGGTCAGTCAGAAATATCCAAGGGTAAATGGCAAAATCTATGAAGCAAGTAATATTAACAGCAGTGTATTTGTTACCTATGCTTTTAATTTGACAAAGATTCTTCTTGTCATTATTATTTGTTGTCTTATAGCAATTTTGGTAATATTATCTTTATCTTACTTTTTATCTTCATTTATCATGCTCTAAATTTTTGTCATTATTAAATATAAGTTGACAATTAATTTTTCAAAATTGGCATTTACGTCCATGGGAATATCTTATCTATTGCAAAACCAATTTTTTTGTGTGTTGGACAACACAAAAAAGAAAATCAGGATAGCTTATTTGAGTAATCCTTTAAAACTGACTGCATGTGTTTAAAGCAAGAGTGCCATTATATAGGTAATCTATTCCAAATGTCTCTCATAGTTTATAGAAGGTTAAAATGAGAAAAAAACTTCCAAAGCTCTATCCTTGTGCTTTTGTCCACAGACAATATATTCCAGACAAAAACAAAAACAAAAACATTAACTGCATAGGAATATAAATATATATAAGATATATGTATATCTTAGTTTGCCAGGTCTGCTATGACAAATACCATACAATGAAGAGATTAACAATAGGAATTTACAGGTTCATGGTTTCAAAAGCTAGAAGACCAAAGTTAAATTATCAGCTGGGCCATTCTTTATCTACAAATATATAGCCTTCTGGTCATGTGGTGCTGGCTTGCCACCAATCTTTCAGGTGCCATAACTTGCATCTCTCCTTCCTATTACAAGGCAAGCCTCTCTCCTTATGTCTGTTCTTCCATTTTCCACTAATTTCTAGCTTATGGCTCTTCTCTTTATGAGGCCTCCAAGAGCATGGATTAAGATTCACCCTGATTCAGCTGGTCTTCAATAAAACTGGAAGACCCCATTCTCAAATGATTGCATACTCCAATTCATCCTAACATAGTCAAAGATACTGTTTATAAATGGTTTCACACACACATGAATTTAAGTTTAAAACATATCTTTCCCTGGGGTACATAGTTCAATCTACCACTATCCATATCTATATGTCTATGTCTATGTCTACGTCTACGTCTACGTCTACGTCTACGTCTGGGTCCGGGTCCAGGCCACTATGTACATATATGCACTTATAACCCATATCCTATAGCATAATGTGAAAATTATTTTTAAAATATATAATTAACCATCATATGTCAAGATATTTATATCCTCTTTATCTTCTTTATTAAATAAAACAAAATAACACTATTTTTATCAACTTAAATGTTGTTGCTAGTTTTTTGCAGCCCATAGACCCGATTTCTTTGGAAGTTCTCGACATCTACTAAATTCACCTTAAGAGCCTTGAATTTAAAGTCTCGATAATGAAAGTTAATTCAGTTCTCTAATAAAAACAGCTCAATGTTATTAAGTACTTAACACATCCTGTATTCCTGTCTTTCTGGAGAAAGTTGACTGATTTATTACTGAGTCCCAGTTTGGTTTCTCTTATAGAGAGAGCATCACTCTTTGCTGAAAGAATTTTCCTGAAACTGCTCACTTTTACATCTTAGCTTATCACAGAATTCTATTTTGTGAAATTTTTAGTACAACAGGTTTTTTTTACCTATCAAGGACTTTAACAGAAATAAGCCTGCCTCCTTACTGATAAAAAGAATAGCAAGCACAAGTAGGACTAAATAAAGAATACTACCAGATGTTACATAAAACTACAAGGATGTGTCCCTTTCCTGACACCAAGTGTTTATAATACAACTTTTATATTATATAAGATGCCAGGTTCTTGCCATCACCATTGCTATTTTTCTCTGTATGTGATTAGTAAGGGATATCTTTGGTAAATGCAATCAATATATACCATATTGCTTCAATTGTATTTGCTTCTCAGTCACAGTAAGAGATGAGTAAATTTTGCATTTATAATTATCAAATTTTAAATAATTTAACACTATTAAAGAGATAATCTATATGCTTTAAATCAAATGTAATGAAGGCTCTTCTGTAGTCACATGTTAGAAAAGATTAAGCGCTCCATTCAGTGCTAACCCAACCTGATATTTCTTGAACTATAAAACCCGGATTCATTAGAACTCAAGAATATGATTCCTTATGTTCAATCCAGAAAATGAAATATTCCTCCACAAATGTTGACTGTAGGAAATTTCTTACAAGCTTTACATAAACTGCAGAATCTGAAAGCATTTTAGGAAATTTGGACTATGAAAAAATAATCTTTAAAAAACTTTCTTCCTATATTTGTTTCTACAATCTATTATTTTTCAAATGTTCCTCTTCCTAATACTACTACATTGCTCTTACAGAAAATGACCTTTTCAGACAAATGATTCTTTTTTGGCCAATATTACTATTAGTAAGCCCAGTGCTTTTCTTCTTCAAAGTGATTTACAAGTATAAATCAACCTTCTCAGCAACCAGGAGAAAGGAATTAACATTATCCCCATTTGACAGTTAGGAAAACTAATAAAAAAATGTTGAATACTGATGCCAGGGCATGTAGTAGAGGAACTTTCAGGAGAAACTCAGTGTTTTCTCCACGATCCCAAAGAACATTTAATTTCCTGAAATGTCAACATGTTCTGCATGGTACTGAGGGCTTGTTTTGACAACATTATGTAAGTTACTTTGTGTATCCTTACACATTGTGCAAGGATATAAGGATGAATTATCACACAATAATGTATAGCAATCACAGAATCCACTTTCTTATATATATCCTTAGATGTACTTCTCTAGAGAATATGTCAGCAGAAGCCCTGAAAATGTGTTTAATTTATATATTTGGACACACAAGATTTTTGTGATAAATTAATGCTTACTAATATGCATTGCATATCATACGAGTTGCATATTTTCTGTCTCATATTTTTCTATGTAATAATGCATGTATCCCCTTTTTATCTCCTTGACTTCTTCAAGACAGAGGTTATCTTCCAGTGCACTCCTCATAGGAGCAAAGGCTTTTGTCATGGCTAGTCATTGAAGTAGCTGATGACTGAAGATGTATTTCCAGTCTGCTAGATTTTAATAATTCTGCATTGAATGAAATAGACAGCAGACTGTCAATGCAAGTCAAAGAATCTTTGCATATTATGTAGCTTTGCTGCCACTTCTATCCTTCAGGAGGCAGTCAGAAGGTGACGGGATAGTGCTCTGTTGTCCCAAAGTATGAAACATTAGAAAGGTATTTTCTTATGAGTAATGTAACACAGTAAAGAATTGAAAACTTTGATTTATCTCTTAGCTCAATACAAATACTTTCTGATCAGAAAATAATCTTTTGGCTTTCCAGTTCTTTACAATTCTAGAAATTCCTCAGGGCATCACCAAGTAAGGCAAATTAGGATGTTATTCCAAAAAGTCTACTTTATATTTTATCCTTTCTAGGGAGAGAGTCTGTTTCAATCAAAGGGGTTCTTTGAAATGCTGCATTTTGTTTCTTTTACCCTAATAAACCCACAACTATCAGATCTTATTTGGGTCTTTCTGATTCCAACAATCTAGAATAGTCTGAAGTATTTTAGCCCTAGAGTAAACAAATTACTGCTCAAAGGTCAGATCTGGCCCAAGGGTTGTTTTTATATGGCCCAGGAGCTAGGAATGTTTTCATATTTTGTGGGTTTTAAAAAGAACAAAGAAGATCACATCATAGAGGCTACATATGACCTCCAAACTCTAAAATCTTTACTATGTGGCCCTTTGCAGAAAAAGTATGCCAACCCTTGCAAATTAAGGCATACCATAAAGTACAATATAGATCAGAATCATATTTCACGTATGACTTTTACACAAGCCATATCCCTACCAAGTTTCCTGCAAACGACTTCAAATTCACTGCACCTTAGATCTGGAGATGTGAGCCCAATATACCCAAGAGCACAAATTCTTTAAAGCTTCAGCCATTTATATAAACTTATTTAAACTATATTTTCTAGTTAAATAACTGAAACCGTGTGTGGTTAAATTACTTGTTCCAAATCACACATTAGCGCTCAAGAAAGTCAGTATAAAGGTAGGTGTCTTGATGCCCAGTTCAGCAATACTTTTTGTGCTTTGAGCCTCTTGCATATAAGCACCTGAGGGCAGAGCCATAAATTATCTTTAGCACCACAAAAGAGAAAAAGAATTGCCGAAGGCCCCATAAGTACCATTATGTATTTGCTAAATTAATGATTGAAAAAATGAAGTATGTTTTGACAACAAATGAAGCTGACCAAAAGCCTTACAAGAAAGCAAAGCACGCACCAATGTTCTATTTGGCGTGTCTTCATTTCCTAGAGCTGTTGTAATGCAGTACTACAAACCGGATACCTTAAAATAACTTAACTATATTGCATCCCAGTTCTGGAGACTGGAAATCTTAAAGCAATGTGTTAGCACTGCCGTGCTGCCTCTAAAAACTGTAAAGCAGAATCTTTCCTTGACTCTTATCTCTTCTGATGTTTTCTGTAATCCTTGTATTTCCTTGGTGTGTAGATGCATAATTCCAATCTGTTTCCTCCATCTCTACATGGCCTTCTCCCTGGTGTCTGGCTATAACATGTACCTAAATATCCCCTTATAAGGACATCAGTTTTCTTAGTTTGCCATAGCTGCTATGAAAAATAAAACACAATAAGATGACATACAACAGAAATTTATTGACTCTTATAGTTTGGAAACTAGAGGCCCACTACCATGGTATTAGGAAGGCTCACTTTCTTCCAGAGTCTGTAGCATTTTGATTCTGGCTTGCTTCAATCTTTGAAGTTCTATTATTTGCTTCTCTGCCTCTGCCACATGGCAATCTCTTTCTCTCTCTAGCTTCTTCTACCTCTGTTTTGTGTTCTTCCTTTTGACTTCTACTGATTGCTTACCAGGACTTCAGATAGGGATTAAGGCCCATTCCAATTCAATTTGGCCTAATCTTTCTTATCCACAAATGTGTATATACCTTAACTATTAAATCATCAAAGATCCTATTTATAATGGGTTCCACCCACAATAATGTAGATTAGGACTTAATCATATTTGGGGGTATATAATTCAGTCCCCAACACTAGTCCTTTTGGGTTAGGGCCCCTTCCAATCCACTTTGACTTTAAATTAACTAATCTCAGTTTTAAAGACCCTACTTCCAAACAAGGTCACATTCAGGGAACTGAAATCAAGACAATATATTTTGGAGGGACACAACACAACTACAGCAGGTTCCATAGCACCAAAATTTTCCCTATGACCAAATATATGGCTTCTTGTCATTCATATTCACATGAGTATCCAGAGTTAAGTTGAGGGCACTATGTAAAATTTTCAAAAGTCTTCATTTTTCTGCACACAAAAAGAAGTGAATATCTGATCTTGAAAAATTATATATACCAGTACACATATATAATCATTACCACATAGCCTTTCACCTAATTTAGAGTTCTCAGAACTTATCACAGGCCAAATCTAGCCCACAGTTTTTTTATTTGGAAATTAAAATATATATATATTAAAGCCCAGCACTACTTATGTATGTATTTATTTTTTATGTCTATTTTAGTGCTGCAATGACAGATTCGAGTAGCTGCAATAGAGATCATATCACCTGCAAAGACTGAAATATTCTAACCTGTTAAAGGGTGACAAATGTACCACATTAATGAAAGATGTCTATAATAAGGCAGTGTACTAGTTTCTTAAGCTGTCAGAATGCAATATATGAGAAATGGAATGGTTTTTAAAAAGGGAATTTATTAGGTTACAGGTTTACAGTTCTAAGTCCATAAAATGTCCAAACTAAGGCAAACAGAGCAAGATATCTTAACTTAAGGAAGAACAATGCATCTGGAACACCTTTGTCAGCTGGGAAGTCATAACTGGCATCTGCTGGTCCCTTGCTCTTGGGCTCTGTTGCTTTCAGCCTCTGTTCCTGTTGAAGTCCCTCACTTTCCTTCTCTGGGGCTGGCTTTCATCTCTTGCCTTCCCTTGGCTCTCCACAAGTTCTGGATTGCTTAACACCTCATAGTGATGTCTGCTGGGCTCCAAATGTCATCAAAAATCCATGTCTCTGTTCTCCGAATGTCAGCATCTGTGTCAGCTCTTCTCTCTCCAAAATATTTCTTCTTATAAAGGACTCCAGTATACTAATCAAGTACCACCGGGAATGGGTGGAGACACATCTCCATCTAATCAAAAGATCAATCAAAAGATCATACCTGCAGTTGGGTGTGCCACAGCCCTGTGGAGATAATCTAATTAGAAATTTCCACCTGCAATATTGAATCAGGATTAAAAGAAACAGCTGCCCCCACAAGATAAGATCAGGATTAAAACATAGCTTTTCTGGGGTACATAATAGCTTCAAAGTGGCACATGTAGTATAAGGGAGCTCTGTATTTTGTGGAAAACTTTCTGTAAACCCACAACTTCTCTAATAAAAAATTAAAATAAAAAAATCAATGAAGTTGGCTAAAAGCAAGTGGTAGGAAGTGAGGAAGACAGAATACGAAAGAAATGACACTTCTCTGAGAATATCTTTTTATATAGTTTTGACTGTTGGAAGCATGTTAGTTTTCTACATATTCAAAAATTAATTAAATTTAAAAGTTGTATAGGGAAAAAGAAAACATAAAAATGAAAGCAAATAGAAACAAATTGCCCTATTTTTAAATAAATAAAATTTCACTAGTAAAGGAAGAAAACAGGAGAAAAATAATCCAAGTAAATATGAACATAGGAATAGACCATATTCCTTTAAATTTGACAGGATAGGGTACTTGAAACCTGCAAATAAATATTGGACACTATTTTGGTAGATTTCTCATGATTTGTTTTAAAAATGAAGCTACATTGAAATTTAGATATATTATAGAATTGAGCAAATAAGAAAACGTGTTAAAAATTTTGGCAGCAGGAACTGTTAGTTTGAAAGGTGAGTTACAGATTTGGAAGGGAGAATATTTGAAAAAACATGGATTGGAATTGGAGTTATTGGTGTGAATTTGAGATTTTTAAAATATGCATTTTTGAAGGCATACAAGTATATATGTGTGCAAATATTTTTTGCTTCTATATGTGTGTGTAGATATATATATATATATATGCATGTATGCATATACATATCTGAATGTGCATACAAATGTTTTGAGCTTTGTCTACTAAAGGACCTAGAAGAAACGATTCCTAGATTCTCTAATAGCAAAAATATATACCTTAGACCCATATTTTAGTTTCTAATAACCATTCCCCACTAAAAGAATCAGAATTACTATAAAATATGATGGAGTTAAGGACTAGGGTAGAAAAATCAATTTGGAAATGCTAGTAAAGCCAGAAAATAAGAAGGGCTCAATTAAATGATTGGGCATGTCAAAAGGATACAGGATGCAGCTTGAAATGACTTCCATAAAAAAAAATTCAGGAATATATTGCGCATTAAAATAAATAATGTCTTCTTTAAGCCAGTCAGAGATGTTTGCAGAAATATAAAACAATGCCACTCTTCTCCCTGCATTATTTTTTTACAATGAATAGATATTCTTAAATTCCAACATGTAATGGATTTAATATTGACATTTTAAAACACATAAACAAATAAATATTTGTAAATTTCTGTTTGATTTCTAATATGATAAATGAAATATTAGTAGACATTACTCAAATGAACAAAAGTTCCTTGGGATCTTAAGTGTCTTTCAAGCATAAACAAGTCCAGAGACCAATATGAGAATAGCTGATGTAGATCATAGTAAAAAATTGACAAATATTTGATTACTATTATTGTTGTAGTTATAAAGTTTGAAGTTAGTTACCACTTCTTTCTGAGAATGAGGCAGGTAAGTTGTGTTTTCAGAGAACAGTTTTCTCCTCATTCTAGTTATTCTTTTTTTTCTCCTTTATTTTATTTTATTTATTAAACGTACCAACATACAAACACAAACATTCTTACCATATGATCATTCCATTCTTGATATATATAATCAATAACTCACAATATCATCAAATAGTTGCATATTCATCATCATGATCATTTCTTAGAACGTTTGCATCAATTCAGAAAAAGAAATAAAAAGAAAACAGAAAAAAGTCTCGCATACCTTACCCCTTACCCCACCCTTTCATTGATCACTAGCATTTCAATCTACTAAATTTATTTTAACATTTGTTCCCCCCATTATTTACTTATTTTTAATCCACATGTTTTGCTCATCTGTCCATAAGGTAGATAAAAGGAGCATCAGACACAAGGTTTTCACAATCACACAGTCACATTAAGAAAGCTACATCGTTATACAATCATCTTCAAGAAACATGGTTATTGGAACACAGCTCTACATTTTCAGGCACTTTCCTCCAGCCTCTCCCTTACACCTTAACTAAAAAAGTGATATCTTATTATGTGTAAGAATAACCTCCAGGATAACCTCTCGACTCTATTTGGAATCTCTCAGCCATTGACACTTTATTTTGTCTCATTTCACTGTAGTTATTCTTAGTAGATGAATGTGTAGGAAAAGATGGGAAGCTTTTCTTGGAGGGGAGTTAAAAAAGCACATAGATATGAAATAAAGTGGTATTTTTTGATGAAAAAATGTAGTTTTATTTGACTTAAATGTAAACTGTGAAAAATGAAGAATGTATTTCTTATAATGTTCATTTCAAAAAACATAAATAGGCACTTCCTAAAAAATTTTTTTAAAAATAGAATGGGAAGATCTGAGGACCTGAACGTCCATCTAGAAATTTGCAATGTCAATTAGCTTTTAAGGGTTGGGAAATCTTTCAGTAAATAAATATGTTCTAATTTGTTTACTAAGCATTTGTCATTTATTTGACTCATGAAAGAGTACTTTGTGAGATACTTCCCTTAATATTCTGGGAACATGAATGTATGACATCCCAGCTTCCATGGTCTTATTTCAAAAGAAGAGAGTAATTTACAGAATTTTAGTAAGGGGAAGATCCGATTAAATTGCATTTCAGAAATATCTCTCTTAGCAATAAATATATTGGATGAGAGATAATCATATCTAGAGGTGAAGTATCCCAAGCTAAAATAATGAGGACCAGTGAGGAGAAAGAAATAGAAAAGAAATAGAATAGTTAAAGACAATAGAACTCTTCTGAGGATTGTTGAGTCAGTAGCTATTTATATACACATATACATATATAGTTAAATATATTATATGTGTTATATAGATACATATATAATATAGTATATATATGTAGTGTATATATAGTGTATATAGTACATATATAGCATGCATGTGCACATATATAGTAAATATGTACATTATATTGTTCATACACATATATGTTTTATAATGTACAATATAAAGCATATGTATTATAGGTCAGCAGAAATGAAAATTTAATGTTCTATATGAAATTGGCTTTGAAAGGTATATATGGGATTTATCAACCTAATTGGTGTATGTGAAATGATGTTAGAAACTATGATTATATAGATAAAATATATAAAGTAATGAAAGAATGCTAAGATTGGAACTAGGGAGAAATTACAATATTCAAGATAGTAGCCAAGAGCAGAAATCTTCAAAGTAAGTTGAAAAAAAAATGATTAAAGAGTTTGGAGAACAAGAATTTTTTTTTTTTAATCACAGAATTGAAGAAATATCAGTTTGAGAAATGAATTTACCAGAAATGTTAAATGCCAGAAAGAGGTAAAGGGACTCATAAGAGTTTACCGATGTTTCAGTAAGAAGAGCACTTTGCAGGAGAATTTAGTTAAGGCCTTACTGCCGTGATTTCAAGTGCATAGTATTTTGCCCTATCATGTGTTAGGTAACAGAGCAAAGATTAAAAAAAATAAATAAATAGATGTAGGGAAAGGTGCAGAGAAGCTATAAAGTGAAATGATCAATGAGACAGATAAATTATGCTTGATAAACTCATATCTGGGTATAGGGTATCTCAACTTGAGGTGAATGAGGGTTCAGGGATTTTGACCCCAAATGCAAAAAAAAAAAAAAAAAAAAAAAGATTTCATGGAGATGACATGAAAATTTACAGAATCTGAAAAGCAGTATGTCTTTTCATACCCTGGAAAAGCCATGTCTTAATCCTGATCCAATCTTGTGGGGAACAGACATTTCTTTTAATCCTGATTCAATATTGTAGGGCAGAAACTGTTGATTAGATTATCTCCACAGAAATATTGTGCTCCTAATCATGAGTGCAGTCTTTGGTTAAATGGAGATGTGACTCCACCCATTCAAGGTCGTTCTAGATTAATTTACTAGAGTTCTTTAAAAAGGGAAACATTTGAAGAAACTTCAAATTCAGATGCTTGGGGTGCAGTTGCTTTAGAGCTGACAGAGACATAGATGTTTGACTATGCTTGGAGTACCAACAGAGAAAGCAGATGCCTAGATACAGGCAGATCCCAGCAGATGTCAATATGTGCCTTCCCTTGAGATGATAAGCAAGCCAGATCCCAGAGTTGTGTTCCAGAGGAGCTAAGTGTAGGCCCACAGATACTTAGAGAGGAAACCACTGTCATTAGAAGCTAGAAGTGATGGAACCAGCACAAAGGCCAGCAGACACCAGCCACATGACTTCTCAGCTGATTGAGGTGTTCCAGATGGCATCAGCCTTTCTTCTGTTAAGTTAAGATCTTGTTGGTGCCTTAATTTGGACATGTTCATGGCTTTAGAACTGTAAACTTGTAACTTATTAAATTTCCTTCTAAAAAGCCATTCCATTTTTGGAATTTTGCTTTCTTGCAGCTTTAGCAAACTAATACAGATTTTGGTAGCAGAGAAGTGGGGTGCTGCTGCAGTTTGCAAATACCAAATATGTTGGAACAACTTTTTAAATGAATAAGGGAAAGATTCTGGAAGAGTTGTGAGGAGCTTGGTGGAGAAGACCTACAATGCTTTGAAGAGACTGTTGGTAGAAATGTGTACTCTAAGGATACTTCTGATAAGGCTTTAGAAATGATGAGCATGTTGTTGCAAATGGAAGGAAAGCATTCATTGTGCATGGAAGGCAGAATTTGAGAGTGATGAGCATGGATATTTAGCAGAAGAAAATCCTAAACTCAATGTGGAAAATGCAGTCTGCCTGGCCTTGTACTTTATAGTAAAATGCAAGAGGAAAGAGATAAGCTGAGAACAGAACTCTTGGATACAAAGAAAACAAAAATTGATCGTTTGGTAAATTCTGGGTTTTCTGAAAGGGATTACCCAAAGAATAGTGCTCTGCATGAGGATTTAACCAAACATGAATGCAGTCAGTCAATACAGGACAAGCAAGGATTTGAGACAGAGTTATCCAGAGAGGATTAATGGAAAGTCCTATTGTATGATAGGCATGATCCCAGTATATTGCATAGAAAATCAGCAAGAGTGTTATGAGATCTGTATAAATGGTACCACTGTCAGTCTAGACTATGAGTAACAGAAAAGGGCCAAACTGAAAGAAAAATTACTGTGGAGGCAAAGCTATGGAAGCTAAGGTCTGGGTCCAGGAAATCTCAAGCCAGACGAGTGAACACACCCATGCACTTGGAGAAGGTGGGTTTGCCCTGACGGCAAAGGGTGGGCCTTCCAACACAATGCTCAGGAAGAGTTTTGTCATCCCAGATCTCAGAGAGGGTGGAATACCATAAGGCAGAGATTGGGGGGATCCTGGCTGTCACCCCATTGTTCTAGAAGGATTGAGCATGTATTTCTACCATTGAGAAATGGTAGAAATCCTGGATGCTGCCCCAAAGCATGGATCTGAGAGAAAGCTGGTCCCCACAATGTGCCCCAGAGTTGCAGCGCACCCTAGCTTTTGGAGATAGAGCAAGGCCACTGTATAGGCCCTTGGAAAGGGTGAGACTACCACTTTCTAAAGCCCTGAGGATAAATGACCCTCAGATTTTGAAATCCAAGGAGTTTTCCCTGCAGATTTGATTTTCAGAACTGTTTTGGTCTTGTGAGCCTTGTTTACCTCTTGATTTCTCCGAACAGCAATGGAAACATGTATCTTATCACTGTCCCTCCTTTGCATATTGGCAGCAGATAACGTGTCCTGAGTTTCATAGGTCCAGAGCCAAAGGAGAATTTTTGCCTTAGAACAGACCATACCTGTAGCTGAATTTGATGAGATTTTGTATTGTTTCTGATTTTATATTGCATTTTTATTGTTAATGAAATGGTTCAAATCTTTTGTGATATGGTAATGGAGTGAATGTATTTTCTATTTGTAAAAAACATGTCTTGGGGATACAGAGGGGGGGAATGTGCCAATTTGAAACTATTATGTATGCAAAAAAAAGGAATGTTTTAATCCTAATCTAATCTCGTGGGTGCAGCCATTTCTTTCAATCCTGATTCAATATTGTGTGGTGGAAATTTTTGATTAGATTATCTCCATAGAGATGTGTTGTGCCCAATTGTAGGTATGGCCCTGGAAGTGTGACTCCACCCATTTAAGGTGGGACTTGATTAATTTACTCAGGTCCTTTAAAAGGAGAAACACATTAAAGAAACCTTAGAGGCAGACACTTGGAGATCAGTTGCTTCATAGCTGACAACATGAGACCCAGAGACTTTTGGAGATGCAGGGCCCAGTAGATGTCACCATGTGCCTTCCTATGAGATGCTAAACAAGATGGAACCCAGAGTTGTGTGCCAGAGGAGCTAAGTGAATGCCCACAGACCAAATGAGGAACCCCCTCATTTGGGGGAAAAAAGGAAACAGGAACTGAAAACAATGGATCTCAGAAGGAAAGGACCAGCAGATGCCAGCTGCATGCCTTCCCAGCTGACGGAGGTGTTCCAGATGGTGTCAATCTTTCTCCAGTGAAGTTACCTCTTGTTGGTGCCTTAGCTTGGACATTTTCTCAGTACTTGAACTGTAAACTTGCAACTTAATAAATTACTCTTTTAAAAGTCATTTCATTTTTGATATATTGAATTCCACAGCTTTAGCAAACAAATACGGAGTCAGTGGTCCAAAAAAGCTAATAAACCCTGGAATTATTTTCATTAAGGAAATAATTCTGTTGATTGTGGTGTTCTAATATAGATACTGCAGAGTGGTGATACAGAAAGGTGACTCTTCTTTCTGAGAGCTTCTGGAGGGCTCTACCTGGAAATCATCCTGGCACTAAAATTAGTACATGTTCTTCCAGGGAACATTATTTGGGGAAAATACTCCCGAATAAGAAATAAGATGTGCAAATCCTTTCATTTTTGGAAACTGAACTGATTTGTAAGGGTTGGAGCATAGTATGTAGGGAGGAGCATTGGAGAAAGGAGTCAAGACTGGAGGTGGGGTCAGGTTATGCAATTCCATAACTGGACTGATTACCACTAGTGCTGCATGCAGATCTGCTTAGATCCCTTTACCGTGGAAAGAAAGAGTTGAGTCAGTTAAACTATGACCCATTAACTAGGGGAACAAACCCTGAGGGGACAAAACAAAATCGAATGACCAAGTCTAATATTCATGTTTACTGACCCTCCAGATAAATAAGCTATAAATATCTGGTAGAAAAAAAAAAGAACTGATGTATTGAATGCTCTTAGGCTAAAGACATCAGATTAAATAACCTAGTATTTATGAGATGTGGCTCACTGGTAAGTATCACATTGCTATTCAACTCTCCAGGGTATAAAATTCTATATTGTACAATTTAAATACTTTATTTTCTGTGTAAGTTACCCCCAGAAATCTCACTTAGTGACCTCATACATTATTCTGGGCCAGAGTTACATTCCATTATAGCTATCAAGGAGAGTTACCCTTGATATCCTAGACCCCTCTGCTTGATCTGAACTTCTTAGCACATCTATATGGGTAAGATCTCTGATTAGTGTGCATCTGATTTGCCAATTTGATAATGTGTGTTTTCACACTTAGTATAAGTACCCACCCACATCTTTGCACTTTGCTTCCACTGAAGATCTTCCTCAGAGGACTGCTATTTAGCCCATTAAGTTCAGAGAGGACAAGAAGTTCTTAGGTCTCAATCACAAGTTCCACAACCAATGACTGACTTTAGGTAGAACACCTTTAGGTAGAACAAATGCTGAGGTGTAATTTTTGCTCCACAACTTGCTGCATTACCAATCTGGGATGGAGTTATTGCCTACTAGCTTGAATTCTTCCCCTTTCCTGACCTGTCTCCTTCAAAACTTATCAGTTTCTTGTAGTAGCACTTACCAAATTAATTGCACCATGATTTTGTTTCAGCATCTGTTTCTTGAAACCTACCTCATAGAAGCTGTATATATAAGATGCTTGGACTTAATACAACTTTAATACATAGGAAAATGGAAATCATTACAGAGTTTGGAGTAGAAAAATAATTCTTGAGAAAAATATAACAGAATTGAGCTGTAATATCAGTCATCAGAGTAGAAATTACTGCTTTCATTGTATTTCTTGGTCCTCCACGCTGTTATTTTACATTCTTCACTTTACTCATTGACATGTTCAATGATATAAAAGCTGAGTTTGAAGGATAATTCAGTTTTTATAAGGGGCATCATTTTAAATCTGTTAATGCCAAGCAAGTAAAATATGCTACAATCAGTAAACATTTCTCTGGGTAGCACTGTACAAATGCCAACATATAAATGAAATTTTAAATCCAATGAAGCACCAATTGGAAAAGCAATATTGTTTGCGCATATATGAAGAACATAGAACCAATAAAGTGTGATAAAGATTGTAAGAACATTGGATCATTACTCCAAATACTTGAGAGACCTCTTGGGCTTAATTTAGTCAGAATAACATCACAATTCAAATTGTTCCAATATCTTGTTTATTCTTTCTAGCTAAGTGACAACAGTGAATGTGAAGAAGGAAATAAATGAGAGGGGAGGGAACAAAAAAATCCTGAGATGAGTTTTGTATTAAAAAACTATATAAAAGCCTGATATTTATTTTAACCAGTGAAAGTAGAATATAAAATGCATTTTAGTCAAAATTGGCAAGACTGATGAACTCTTTTTTATGTAGTAGATCTATGAGAACATTTTTAATTCCTATGTAATAAATGCCTGATTAGAGTCCCTTGAAGAGAGATTGGGAAGAGACTGAATTGTTATGTGATAAGTTACATCGTGCATTAAGTTACTGTTATAACTCTTCTATTTCTTTGATAAAAACAGAGAAAAAGAAATTTTGTTACATTTTAGCTGAAGATTTTTGAGTAAGAAAAAACTATGAAAACATCTGCCCATCTGAAATAAGAAAGGTGGAATTAAGAAAAATTTGAAATAAAATAAAATGGGACTTATTGCTTATTCAGATGCTGTGTAATTTATTAAGTGCATGAAACAAAGTTAATTCTACTGAGGTTCAAATCATAGCTTTGCCATTTACTAGCTGTATGAATTTTAGAAAGATATTAAGGTATCTATGTGTCATTTTACCATTCTTTATATTTGATAATAATATCTACCTCACAGGATGAGAATACATGCATAAAGTTCTTAGAATATTGTGGGCATAATGTGCAGCATATAAAATGGGGGCTGTTATAGAATAAGCGACATATAAATGTCATATTCTGTTATTATTGTCATTAATTAATGTTTATGCCTGAATATGAATGAAGAAAGAAAGGTACAAAACATTGCTTATAAATATTAAATTTTTAAATGTCCAACTAACACATAAGATAAGATATTCTAATACTTAAATTTTGAGACTAGAAACGCAAAAAAATCAAGCAAATTAATGCACTTGTAAATATCTGAATGTTCTTGCTTGGATCTGTTCTATCTTTATCCACTATATTTTTAAATACTTGTGCAGATATTTTGTTTCAAAATATGTTTATGGAAAATATGTCTACGCAAGTAAGCGAATCCATTAATATGTATGAGAAATACCAAAATTACAGCATTTTGTGTTGATTAATATATTAAGTAGTGATTATCGAACTCCAGTTCTGTTTCAGACATTATAATTGCCAAAGGTAACACAAAAATGAATATGGCAAACTTCCTGCTGTGATGCACACTCCCTGTCTGTTGAACAATAGACACTTGATTGCCACACAGTGTGATATGAGTATATAGCGATTTGTGCAAATCCAGGAGAACAGAGAGATTAGCCCTTCACCTGGCCAGTGAAACTAAACAAGCCTTTCCAGAAAGGGAGATTATAACACTAAGGAATTTTATTTAAGGATTCTTCACATTGTGTTATTTGTCAACAATAAAAATAGGTTTTGATCCTCATAAACAATACCAGTCATGCATAAGGTGGGTGTCCTTATTTAGAAACTGCAAGACGATTTTTGGACCAAGTTCAAAATATCTGAGAGCACACTGGTCTTGATTCAATGCTAATATTCATCCTACAGTACTTATGAAATGAAAGGTTAAATATTTTGCTGTTATTACTAAATGTAAACTCATAAGGGTTACACAACCTCTCTGAGTTTCTACATTTATGAAATAGGGATAGTTACAAAAGCATAATTCCTTAAGATTGTAGCATAAACTAGACATAGTAGGTATTCAATAAAGTGGCCAGTTTATTTGTTGTTATAGTATTATTGTTAGAAGTGCATTAAATTTAAGTTAATGGAAATAAACTTGCAAAAAGGTAACTTTCTTCTTTATCATTAGATTCTGTCCTAGAATTAAAGGCAGTCTAACACAAATCAAGGCCCTTCAGAAAAGTTTAATATGACAGAAATGACCAATGACTAGATAATTCCTAAGCCTGCCAAGAAACCTCAAGGATGTGATTCTTAATATTTGTGTGTGTGCATGAATTCCTGAGAGAATCTTGAGGATGTTGTGCACAAACTACTCAAATACATAAAATCCCATATATGCAGACTTTACATAAAATTTCATAGATCCAAGGTTAAGAAATACACACATGAAGAAACATGTATGGATGAACATAGGATATAAATATGATAAACTTACACCAACCAAAATTAAAATCATC
Organism: Myrmecophaga tridactyla; assembly: GCA_004026745.1. Taxonomy (NCBI): domain Eukaryota; kingdom Metazoa; phylum Chordata; class Mammalia; order Pilosa; family Myrmecophagidae; genus Myrmecophaga; species Myrmecophaga tridactyla. Next base: position 37,110 of record PVIY010014356.1, on the reverse strand, counting down.
CAGGTCATGTAAACATTAATTGACCTGCTAAACTCTTTCTATCTATTTTTCTTCCATATTTATAAGTATCTTTATCTTTGTGTGGCTGCCACCACTGTTTTTTTCATGATGTAGCAAATATTTTACATAAATTAAATAAAAACAAGATAAGAAAATTAAAATAAATGATAATGATAGGACACATTAAAAGAGGTAAATACTTCTAACATTATATTTATATTCTAAAAGTTATATGCTAAAAAGACAGTCTCTATTTATTTAAAAAGAAACAGTTGTACAACCAATTTTATACTTTTTAAAATGGTGTGCTTTCTGACATATCTGCAAAAATTTGTGAAGCATAAATGTGATTTCTCACATGTTTAAAATTGTTACATTGGGTGGTATAAGAGCAAGTGAAAAATCAATTTGACTCAGACAAATTAGAAATCTGAATTATTATGCCAAAGTTAAGATTGACAAAAATTTTCCATGTTGAAAGTCCAATTCTTGAACCTAGAATTTTACTCACTTGGTTTCAACCTGCTTTGTGATACTTAATGATAGCTTAATCTCTTGTTCTCTCCCAAACTCCATCTCCCAGCTCTCATTTTCCAGCAAAGCATAAATTGTTTTTGTTTTTACCTGGGTTAATTGAGCAGCAGCTGTCTCCCTTATCCCCCTGGTATTTCAATGATGGAGAGAGTTTCCAGGGCAATACTGAAACCTGCCTACTTAGAAATTTTATACTATAGTAGCATACACTCTTTGTACACCAGATACGGCAATTTAGCTGATTGCTATCTTCTATCTTTTGCCAGAAGAAAAATCTGCCTTCTATTTTCCAAAATCTACACTTGATATATGAATAAATGTTGTATTAGTGGAGATAAAAACTTAGTATAGAAATACAGAATGAGGGAAAGTCTTCATGTAGACTTCTTTTTTGTAATTTATTTCCTTGTCTAACAAATTTATGAGAATCTCCAGCTTAAGAAAATGAAAATATATATGCATATATAAGCACCCATCCACAATGAACTAAAAATAGGAATGAATTCAAGCTCACTGGTAATAAAAATATAAATTAAACAAGATGCAACATTTTGTCAATAAAATTGGAAAAAAATTAAAAACAATTTGTGACAAGAGTGTGGTTAAATATGTCATGAGTACCCACCATGTACCATCATCTGATTGCAGCTATAACTATGACAAATACTTCTTTCCCAGAATTTATATTCTAGGGAGAGGATAAAGAAAATAAATAAACAATAATCAAAATAATTTCAGAATATATAACCATGATGAAGAAAATAAAAAAGGGTGATATGATAGAAAATGACGAAGTAGATAGACTTCTTGGTAAAAACTTCTCTGAGGAGGTGAAATTTCACCTTTAACATGAATGACAAGAAACTAGCCTTGCAAAACATTGACAAAAGTATTTTTTTATAAGCCCTGGAAATGACTAGAGCTACTCCCTAGAATCTAGCCAAGGGTTAATTTGAGCATCTCCAGAAATAGGGCCTGCCTGGCTAGTGATCAATTAAAAAAAAAAAAGAAAAAAGGAATATGAGACAAAGTCAAATAGCGAGTAATTCTGTAAGGCCTGTTAAAAAGAGGATGTTAGCTTTTACTAAGTGATGAAAGTTTTGAAAAAGAAAGTGATATGATCTATATATTTATCTAGATATAAATATACACATATCTACATATACATATACATATATTCTCAGAGCAGACGCAGGGAGACCAGTAAATGTTGGCTTAGATTATGGTGGTAGCAGTGGAGTTGGAGAGAAGCCAACAGATCTGAGGTGAATATAGAGCCAAAAAGGCCTGCTGAAATATTAAATATGAGGGTTTAGAGGAAAATAAGAAGTGCCCCAGACTAGGTTTTTAGCACCAATTTTGGGGCCAATTGCATGGTTTATACTCAGTGCCACCTCTTCAAGAATTCTGTTTTTGGATATGAGTTGCTTAGCACTGGGTTGAGAGTTAGAGATCAATAAGAGGAGGGATGGTAAATAAAGTAGACTGTGAAACACTGGGCAATGGGGTTGAAGGACATCTGGAATTGTGCATGGCAATATGAAATAAGAGAAGAAAGTATTCCAACAAGGAAGGAGTAACTAATTGGTTCAAATGCTTTTCTGACCACCTCCTATTCACTCCATTGCTGAAAGAGGGAACACCACCCTAAATAATATAAGATGATAGAACACAGAGCACTCAATACTGAATAGATGAGAAGTTTATTTATTATACGAGTGAAACACATACCTGCAACCTAGGGATGGAGGAGACACAAGCCATGCAAGGCCACATAAACATGGTACTCATTATCAGAGTGAACAAGCATGGGCTGAGGAAGGCAAGTTTTGCAATGACAAAAGATGAGGTGACTCAAGGGAGGATGTAATTGGCTTGTTTGAATAATTTTGAGAGCTGGCAATGAAGTGAACCCTATTTGTTTGAAGGCCATGTCCAGTTCTGGGGACTCTTTCCCATGGGGTAAGGGATATATCTGAAGAGAACAGAGGAACTCACTGCTAGGCCTTTGACACTCTGCAGGACACAAAGATGTCAAGGCAGCCCATGGATTTCAGGCCTTATACTACAACTGAGCCTTGATAATTTGATATCAAACATCTATTTTAGTGATAGCTGATACTTTTAGGGAATAAGAAAAGTGCCTCTGTAGGAAATGAAGTAGGCAGTTGACCAGGAGAAAGAGAACCACATGGTGAGGTGGTCATTAAAATTATGAGCTTTAGAGGTTTCCCCTTAAGTCCAATAAAAGATTGAGAGCACTGCATGGCATGTATGTAAGGACTGCCTGTCCCCATAGGACATGCATTCAGATTACATGATATGACACCTAGATGCCAACCTATTTACAACTTTGTAACTTAAAACATTTCTTTGAGGAGTCTATTTAACCTCTCAATTAAACACCTTTTCCAAGAGCCCAGCATTGGCTTTCTTGAGATGTGAGATATTGCTGTCAGTGACGTCTGGAAATCTGAATGGGATAAAGAGTATTTTGAAGAGGCCTTGTGATTGTAACATAGATAAAGACACCTGTTACCTTTATTTATATTTTGGGTAACTGTGAGGCAAAAAATTCCCAGAATTTACCCCAAAGGGGTGTTATTCTTAGGCAATGGCCAAATGTTTGTGAAAATGTGCAGATGGATCCATTTGTTGGCCTGAGCATACATTATTAAGATGACTGGCTGAAGTTTGAAGAATTGTACTGATCCTTGGGTCCCCTCTTTTATCTGGGACATGTTGGTTGACCAATGGCTTCAGCAATACTGCACTGAGTTCTATCACTTATTATAATGGCCAAACCATCTATACCATGATCCCACTCATATCCAGGTGGTATGAGAGGAAATTTCTAAAGTCTCTATTGTGAAGCAGTCACTGAAGGCACTGATACGAGTACCCATAATATTTCAATTTGGACGTGTTCTGATGGATTTTGTCAGTAGGGCTCCATTCAAGTTAGGATGATATGCAAGTAACAATATCTGTGAGAATAAGAAAAATTTGTAAATGAGGAATATGTTACCTTCAGAACTCAAATAATCCAAAAAAGATGTTATGGCTACTGAAAACTCTACTAGCTGTTTCTTGCTTTTGTTTATCTGCTTATCAGCTGATGGACACTTGGGCTCCTTCCATCTTTTGGCAATTGTGAATAATATAGCTGTGAAAATCAGTGTGCAAATATCTTCTGTCATTTCTTCTAGGTCATATGGCAATCCTGCATGTAACTTTCTGAGGAAAGTTGTTTGTTTTTTCCTCCAACTATATCAAGGATTCTTTCTTTCTTCATGCTTATTTATTTATTTATGTCAGTTGATATACTTCAGGGGGTAAGGTCCTCTGTAGTCTGCTCAGATTTATAAATTTCTCCCTTCAGAGAGCTTCAAATCAATATTATTATTGGTAGGGTTTAAATACAAAGAAAAATTTAATTGAATTAACTCCTTTGTTCTGCCTCAAGAGTATGGTGTTTCCCCCTATAGTTCTGAAGATTAGGCTTTTTGTTGCAGCAGTGGTCTAAGTATCAGAGTGGCCCAGTGGAAGAATGCTAGACCCACAACCCAGAGGTTATAGGAATGAAAACATTCAAGGTTATGCCTCTGCTCCCTCCTACCATGACAAGCTTCTTATTCAATCCATGCTTTCTTTTCTTCATGTTTTGGATCTCTAGCCATGCAGTTATGGTTTACATTTCTGTCATTGTGTAATCACTCATAATGTGGGTTTTCTGGGTGGTTATGGGGAAATGGAGGTGGGATGGGTTGAACTGCCTAGTAGGCAGTCCTCCTCTTCCTGAAGGAATAACAGACAATTTTCTCCAAGATCAAGGTCCATATTCATTAAGGCATTGCATCTATGGCTTAGTTGGGGCCATCAAGCTCTGTGATCACTACATTGGTCCCTCGGTATGTAGGAAAGCAATAGTGCTAAGTAAAGTTCAGACCCAGGGGCAGGGGTTTTATATTGGGAGAGTTGTTGAACACCAAATTCCCTCCCTCACATTTTCTATTTGTCTCAGGGTCATGGGCTGCCATAGATGTGCACCAGGATATGCTTGGGGGTCAGGAGATATGCCAGCAACAATATACGCAGTAGCACAGAGGTTGTATAAGGTCCTTACTCTTGCATGGACAGCAACAACTCATATGAGGTAATGAGAGAGCCATTCTTAGTCTTCCCTTATTGGTGGCTTGTTAACGTTTTGCAAGTCCTCAGGAGGTTGACCACAGGCCTATGGAGAAAGTGGAAGGAGGACAACTTCCAGAAATGTGGTGCAGTGATTATCCTAAGGGATCAATTTCCAGTCACCAAATTAATCTCAATACAGTAGAATGTTTATTCTTAAGATCTCTAGACTGAACCTCAGCAAATGGGACTCAAATACCAATTGATGTAAGACCCAATGTCATTGCTGCTCACAGACTCTGCTTCTTCTTGTCCCTTGTGTGGACTTGTTGATGGTCCCACTGCCTCTGACTGTGTGGGTGAAATCACAGAGTCCACCTGCCAGGCACAGGCTGTGTCTAATATCACCTCATGCAGGATATAGCCAAGTAACAATACCTCTCTCCATGAGAGCCAGAAGGACACTTTGGGGTGGAAGGAGTTAGTGTCACCTGAGATTGAGAAAAGAGAATGCCCATGAGCTAAAGTGCAAGCCAGCAAATAGCAATTTTGTTCCAGGTTGACTTACGGATCAGTAACAAGATCTTCAGTAAAAAGCAGTGAGTGAAAGCCATCCAGGTGTTGTCCAGCCATCCTGCTCATGATGCCGATGTTTCTGACCAATTCCTCTTCACTCTGTTTTTGAAGGAGTAATCCTTCCTTAAAAAGGGCGCCCAACATTAGGCAGAGGAGATTGGCAGCACTTTACTAGCCACATATACTCATAGTCTGGGAGAGTAGGACTCAGCATGCCATGCAGGGCCATGTGGGGTTGCACTTAGGAGCAGACTGAGCCAGCACGGCCTGTGGAAGGCAGGCTTTGTAGTTACCAGAGAATGGGGTGCCCCTAGTTCCCCTTGGAAAATGTGATTAGCACACTTGAATAATCTTGCTGCTGAGAGGGCAAAGGGAGATGAAGACTTGGAGATAATGAATATAAGAATGCTTGGTAATGGTGCACAGAACTATTTGTTGAATTAATAAAACAACAAATGTTTATTATTCTCTCTCTCTCTCTCGCTTTCGGTGCCTGTATTGGGTTTTGGGAGAGCAGTAAATGGATCAAAAAGTGGGTTTAAGTTCAAGGAATCATTTCTATTTAATTTGATGATACCGGGGAATGACTGTATTCAGGAGAGAACTATCCTATAGTTTAATCAGAAAGTGGAGATATAAAAGAGAGAAAAGAAATTATGGTGGTAGATAAATTTATAAGAATTTTGTCATATATAATTTGTTGAAATTTTAAGTTCTTAAAATTGCTATTCTCTTTGAGAAGTTAACATCATTTCCAGAAATCTTTGCAAAAAGTTTACTTCAAAGAATATTATTTAGTGCCTTATTTAAAATAACAAAATACAGAGAACATCAGTTTTCATACAAAACATATCTCTATAATGATACACCATGTCATATGAATAATGGAATTTTTGAAGAATATTTAATAAAAGAACAGAATAAATTTTAATGAAAAAGAAGCATTAATAAAATTAAAAGTAAAAATGACCCTAAATTATATGTGCATAGATGAAGTTTGAATATATTTATATTCTGACTTATATAGCTGTATTCATGCATATATAGGACATGTCTGTATTTTACATATGTGATTTACAAACTTGCATCCAGTGCAATTTTGTGAGAGAAAATAAAATTGTTTCTAAGTACTAAGGTAATTTTTATTTTCTCTCACTTTTTCACATTTTCAAAAAGGTTTTCACAGATATAAGCAAGCAAATTTAGGTGAGAAAAATATTTAAAATATGTCTAAGTATGTTTTTTGATAGAAGGACAAGAATCAGAATCTGCAACAATTGGGGGACATTTAAAAGTAGAAGCTTGGAAGTAGCTTAAAGAGCAATCCGTGGGGAAAGGACTTTCGGATTGTACTCAACATGGAGGTCATCTTCGTCTCTACTCAAAACTAGAAACATCTATAAATAACCTCTCTAAGTCACCCAGTGGCAGACATTTCTTAGGGGAAAAAAGGATATAGAAAGCATTTTGCAAGACCAGCTACTGTATCTACATAGGTTCAGCAATCAAAAATTACTACAGTCCATCTTAAAGAATAACAAATATAATTTCCTTAGAGTGATAATCAAGTTAGAAGCTGTGCAACTTAGAGATAAAGCAGAAAACAATTTAGAACAATTGTTGAAGAACTAAGCTTAAAAACAAAATTTACACCAAAGAATTTACTAATTAAGTTTGGATTAATATAAGTAGAGTGTAGACAACAAATGAAGAGAAAAAAAAAAAGTTGGAAACTAGTATAGATACGTGAATTTTTTACTCTGGGACCCTCAAAAAAAAACATAACCCCAATCTAATCATGATGAAATTAGGGAAATTTTATAATACACCCGATCAGTATGTTCTCCTCAAATAGTCAAGGTCATCAGTTCAACGAGTCTCAGAAGTTGTTACAGCCAAAAGGAGCCTAAGGACATACAATGACTAAATGCAATGTTGTATCGTGGATAGGATTCTGGTACAGAAAAATGATATTAGGTAAAAACTAAAGAACTCTGAATGAAGCATGAACTTTAAATAATAATGCATTAATATTGCTTCATTAATTGTAACAGATGTATCCTGTTAATATAAGATATTAGTAATGAGGGAAAACGCTTGGGGGTGTATGAGTAGTTTCCATACCATTCTTCTTCAAATCTAAAGCTGTTCTAAAATTAAATTTTGTTTTAAAAGTCCATTAATATCATAATCTCCTCACAACATATGGAGAGAGGTACCAGGGTTTAGTAAATACAAAGAATATCACAATATTTTTATTTAATTTAAAGTTTCCAAAAGATATTTTCAATGTGACTGCCTTTGAAGTGACAACAACTATTTGAGGATGTGAATGGAGCACAGATGTTTACCTTCCTTTCTGCAAAAGCATTGAAATATGATGGAGAACAAGAAAAGTGAAAATATTTACAAAAATACTGATGATGGGGGGGAGATTTTCAGTGAACCAAGTATTTAATAAAACTGTAAAAGAGTAGAGACAGTTCAACCCATACTGATATTTGGACAAGTACCTTCATTTTGAAAGAGTCACAGCTCAGAAACTTGGGAAGTCTGCTGCCCTACTTCTCCTCTATTCACCATAAATATAAAATTGTCAGCCAAAATATAACTACTGCATACAAATAAACTGCAATATGCTTTCATTCAGAAAAGAGGCTAGCAAAAGCAAAGAAGACCCATCAATAAAAGCCAAACTCTAAATTTATTCATAAATAACTATTTGAATGGTGCCATGAAGAAATAGGAAGAAAAGAGAAATTGTAAAAGATATCAACTCTGAAAAAGAGGCAAGTTGAAAAAAATGATTCATATGATGTATAAATGCATTGCTGAAATAATAAAAAATTACTGAAAGAAATTGTAGCATTTTAAAATATCCTAGGAAACCTTTTTAATAGATATTTTATAAAGGGAAATATGAGGGAAAAGCTAATATCTATGTACATAATCCCAAGATAGTCTTCAGACAGCTTAGTAGGTGTTTGAGGAAAAGAGAATTGAGGGGAAGAGAAGGAACGTAAAGGCAGAAAAAAAATTGTAAAATTTTTACCAGAGCTTATCAGATATTGGATATTATGGATATGTCATGTATCAGTTACTCAATTAAACAAGTTTATACAACATTTCTGAACATAAAGGGTGAAAATAAAATCCTGAAAAATATTTTGAGTAAATTGTGTGTTAATGGCAAAGGAACAGAAGTAAAATTAACATGAATTTTCTCATCAGAAGCATTAAAATTAAATCCAGCAAAGTTTCCAATGACTTAAGAGAAAATAGTTTTGAAACTAATTTAAATTTGTTCAGAGAATAAAGTAGAGTAATTTTTAGGTAGGCAGGGACTCATATTTTTCTCACATATATTTTGAAAAAAATCATTTGAGGATGAATCCTAATGAAATGGAAAAAGAAAATAAAAATAAAAGAGGAATAAAGTAAGATAACTGTGTGGTCAATCTAAGAAGGCAACGAAAAGAAACAAACCATAGTGTAGGCATAGAAGAAAAGGATTTAAATCTGGACAGGAATTTTGTGAACTTTGAGAAAATTATCACAAAGGAGACAATATATTTCCTGTAGCAGCACAATGAGAAGCAAGATGATCTAAGAATATGAAGGAATATTGAAGTGAATAAATATATTGCAATTTACTCACCCTTCTTTCCATCCTCCCACAAAATCATTGGACCATTTCTTATGTGACTTCTTGGTTTGGTGATTCTTCCATGGCTCATATTTACATAAACATGTAATTGAAAAATCAGGTAATTTATTTTCAATTTTAGGACAAAATTGTAGGAATAATATAAAATTAGAGATTTTTTTCATAAGATATTAGTGAGACATTGATCTTAATGTTTTGAAATTTATTCCATATTGAACAGTTTTTTTGAGGAGGCTGATGAAAGCTGGAGTGGTAGAGATATTCAGGGGGTGCTAAATCCTTCATTTATGAATCAAGGAATACTGTCTAATGTTTTTAAATAAACAGAGAATAAATATGTACTATTTAAAATTATAAAGAATGTTGACTGTAATATTTAGTGTCAATTCTTTTCAATGCAGCGCGGTTTCAGAAAAGTGAGACATTCACTGAACAACCTCTCGGAAATTAACCATGGGACCATGGTAAAAAAAAAAAAAAAACTGCCCTGGTGATGATTTAAATGAATATATTAGAAAAACATGGACACAGTGTGGTCTAGATTAAGCTCTTTTTATTGATGTTAATACGGGCCATGGAATTCTAAGCAATTTTACAGCTTTTGACTATGACCCACAACCCAAACACAGATCTCTGATGTGTTTCTGATAAAACCCAATCCCAGCCACTCTGGTCAACGGATCCTCATATCATAGTAAAGGTACGTTACTAATTAACAGTAGCCCATGATAGTAATTGTAGTGGGTTCACTTGTGTGCTGCCAAAAGATACATTCAAGTCATAATACTCCATACCTGTGACACTGACCTTACTTGAAAACAGGATCCCTGCAGAGTCAATCTAGTTAAGATGAACTCATATTGGACTAGAGTGGACCCTTAAATCCAACGACCAATGACTTTATATGGGAAAGGAGAGGGCAATTTGGACACAGAGACACAGAGAAAAAGTCCAGGTGACAAAGGAGGCAGAGATTGGTGTGATACATAACAAGACAGGAAAAGCCAAGGATGGCAGCAAACAACCAGAAGCTAGAAGAGGGGCATAGGAAAAGCTCCTCCCGAAGTCCCCATAGTCCTGATGACATCTTGAGTTCAGATTTCTGTCCTCCAGAATTGAGAGAATAAATTTCAGTTGTTTTAAGTCAGGATATCTGTAGAAGTTTGTTGCAGCAGCCCGAAGAAACTAAAATAGTATTATAACAGCACTTTAGTGTGTGCATGTAACCTTACAACCATATATTTTCATCCATACAAGTAGTTTATATATTTTGGGAAATATAATGGAAAATATATGTGATATATGATATAAGGCATACCATAAAATGTAGCATGATACAGGCATACCTCGTTTTATTGCACTTCCCTTTATTGTAGTTCACAGAGATTGCAGTTTTCACAAATTGAAGGTTTGTGGTAACCCTGCACAGAGGAAGTCTGTCGGTACCATTTTTCCAACAGCATGTGCCCACTTGATGTTTCTGTGTCACATTTTAACTGAGCTATGTATATTATTATTTTTAGACATAATCTATGTCTAAGAAAGACCACGGAATAGTACAAACACAACTTTTATATGAACTGAGAAGCAAAAACTAATTTGTGTGATTTGCTTTCCCACGGTCTTGGCTGTGTGGTGGTGGTCTGGAACTGAAGCTGCATGTCTCTTGGGTATGCTTGTATATACATATAAACAGTCAGTCCCTCCAAACTGCATGCTTTATAACTGAATTAGATTTGTCCAGTTTCCTCCTAGTAAAGCCTTCCATGAAGTAGACTCTCTTATCTTAGGGACCCCTCTCCCTGCTCTAGAACCATTCATTGTTCTGAGGCATCTTACAGTAACAGGGTAGAATTTGTGAGTAACATTCCTTGAAGAATTCACATCTATGAAATGTTCTTTCCCTAAATACCCTAACAGTCCTTCTTTAAAAACACTTTTAAAAGATTTAAAAAGTAGGTCAATACTCTCATTTTTCTATATTCTAATTATAAAACATCAATTCAAAATCTGTGTTTAAAACACTGATTCCAAAAATTACCACTTTGAACTAATCACGTGAACTTATGAATCCCAAAAGGGCTTGTATTTAAGCATTTTCCCTCTGATTCTAATCTATTTGTGAGTCTAGGGCTCACTCACAAGCTGTTCTCTTATGAAATTATGCTGGGGAAATATTTTCCTCTGGACTCAGTCACATTTTCACAGAAGCAAAGTCAGCTGATGGCTAGTTTAGCACCTTCCTTAATTATGTCTACAGACACTTTATTAAAACAGACATTCATTTTTATATGAAAAATGAAAATATGCTGTCCAAAATTGCCTTAGAAAATTACTTTCAATAGAAATAGAGTTGTCTTTTCAAACTTTTTTTATTTATATTCTCTATTATTCATCATAGTATAAATGTTTAACTCCAAAGTGTATATGAGCATAAAAATTCTATTTTGGCCTTCTCAGCTATCTTGACCTTTATAAAACTCTTACCAAACTAATCTTAGCAAAATTTGTTTTGGGTGTTGAGATTGATAATGCCACACATGCACCAAGAGGATGTAAAGAGATTTATTACCCACATAATGAGGCTTTATTTGGAGAGCAGGGGAAGCTCCCAAGAAACTCTTAAAATAACCTGAGAAAGCAGAGAAAGAAGACTGGCTTGGCTGGCCTGAGGGTCCCTCTTGCATAGTGCAGGGGTTTGCATGGTTTGAACTTCCTGTCAGTGCCAAAGGAAGGAGCACCCAGGCTTTCTTATCAGTCTGCCCAGATGTGGAACAGAAGGGGAAAAGGGAGGGGTGAGGCTTAAAACCTATGAGCAGTAAAACATCAAAAAATGTTCAGCAGACTCGTTATTACAGCAGGAGAGGAGAAATTTGCATACTTTCTGAATGTCTAGAGACAATGACTCTCTTGCTGGCAATTCTGATCCTGATTTAATTTTCATTATATTGTATACATAGTTAAGTACAGTAAAAAGTAGGAATTCACTTAAATGCTCAAGAAAGCCATGTATCATTATGTCTGTCTTATTATATTCTATTCACCACCGTTATTATTATTATTACTATTATTATCATTATTTTTGCTGGAATTACTTGCCATATCTAGGAAACAATTCTTGATGAAGATAGACTCCAGGAGTAGTTACTAAAGGTTACGTTAGACAGCATTTCATGCTTTACTTCTGTAGAGTTGACTTTACCAATTGTGCATACAGATTATTGGAGATATGGTGTGTGGGATGCCCCAGCGAAGAATGTTTACTAAAATTCATGTGCTTTTTTTTTCAAATGTCACTGCACCAAGAATTCCAACATGGTAGCTTCATATAATCAATGAGTAATGTATGGTTCTATCACACTATCTTATTTCAAAATGAATACACATTCTTATTGGCAATTAGAGTCACCATAGATAAAACTGAGAAATTAGGAATTAAGTGCTAATTATGATTACTGAATGATTATATAGATATTCTTTTTAATTTTCTGGCATTTTGGAGTAGACAGAGGGAAATACCTGAAATCTCTGAGCTGTAATCAAGCTGCTGATCTCTGATGATGTTTGTATAGCCTTCATTTTGTTGTCCTTTGTGACTGACCTTCACTTGTACCCACTTTACCTGGTTTTTCCATTTTGGAGTCTTGTGATAACTAAAGACAGCCCCCAATGTTTGTTAATCAAGAGCCTTAACTCAGCCCAGAACTAGCCAATCCCAAGTAAAAAGTTATCTTGATAACCAAAGCTGGATCTAACCAAAATGGGCCCACCTGAAATGCACAGTAACTTAGAATATAATCTATAAGAAACCTATACCTCATTATAATATTAAAAATCATACCTATCATCATATTAAGTTCTGTGATTACCTGATTAAGCATGTAACCAATCTATGCATGCTCAATAATTAGATCACTTCTAACTACATCAACTTGGGCCACTGTGCTCATTAGGCTAAAACCTGCCCATCTAGTAATATGATAAAACTATCTGTATTACTGTAGTTTGGGGAGATAGATTTCTAAACTGATAGGCCATCTCATCTCCTGCTTTGTGCCTAGAAACAAACTTTCTTTCTTTGAAATTCTGGTGTCTCAGGAATTGGTCATTTGAGCTCACTGGGCAGAGAATCCATTGCTTTTTTCTGGTATCATTGGTCACTATCATTATATATTACTTTATTGTTCTTTCAAATTCATATAATACGTATCACTGTTATTCAGAATGAGCTTAGATTCATAATGATTGCAATAAACAACTAAAACAAAATAAGCTTGCCCTTACTAATTTCACTGCAGTCAGATGCAACACAGTGATAGCATACTAAATCACAAACCCTCAATGTGAATTCGCTAGTGTTTTGTTACTTCAGTGTAGGTTGGACCAATCCACAATAGGGAGTAGTGGAGGTCTGAAAATAAAGGATCAGGTGGTACAGCAGTAGGTGAATGAGCTGCCAAAGATAAAATGAATCAATTTCTGCATACTGTCCTGGGTTTACTTTGACACAAAAGCTGTGAAGGGCAAATATTTTCTCAAATAATACTTTAGAAGCTCTTTATACATTGGGTCTAAAACAGTATAGATCTGTGAAGGACAATTTTTAGCCAAATAATAGAGGTCAAGTTCTTCTTGTCATGCCTTAAGTTAATTAAGAAATTATTTTCACAAAGCACCAAAGGAAAGACAAAGAATATCAAGTGAGAGGTTTTCATCAGAAAGGTTTATCAAGAAACCATCTTTATTTTTCTATTCAATTTAATATTAAGGGATAATCAGATACTATTTTATATGCTTCTCCATCCTTATTGGTAAGGTTCCCCTTTTCAAAATGTTCTAAAACACCGAGCTGAACTGAAGATAGTTCTCACATAGACTTTACAAGCTGTTGCCAAAAAAGCTTTATCCATGGCCAGGCTCCATGGTCATCGGCTGGTTTCTATTTAAACTTCTTAAATAGACTTCCCTCCCTCTTTTATTCCCAAGATGATTGAAAAGGTTACACATTTCAACTTTTACTTTTCAACTGAGCTAATGAAAATTAGGACATTCCCTGGACTAAAACAGATTATATCTTACAGTATACCTTGAAATATGAAGTGGTGCTTTGTTTCTATTCAGTTGTTAACCACACATTGATTAAATTTGGAATTTCCAACATTAGTCCTCTTGTGGTCTCTTTGTTGGCATTTACAAGTTCCATATTTCCAAATGTTAGAAATGTCACATGTGGCCAAATAGCCTCCTTAGGCTACCAAGGCAGAATCATTTTAGGGTCCTGAAAGAAAAAGGTGATAGTAAAATAATTATTTAAGTGTGCACTAGTGAATATATTTAAAGCTATGGATATGAATAGCCATTAATAATACTTACCTGTCTATATCAAAGGTTTTATTCTTAATTGTATAGTTGGTAGTTTTTGCTTCAATAATTCTTTGATTGTAAAATTTGTTTTGAGATGTGCTCTTGAAACTGATCATCCGAACGGATTTAAACTATTTGTTTTTATATATTAAGTAAATAATCTAGAAATTTTATATTTCTAAATATACAAATGAATAACATACAGCCTGCTGTCTTTGTCTCTAGTAACTGCTAGTGACAGCTTTAATGCTACATATTGCTCATTGAACTTAATTTTTACAACAATCCTATTATGTGCATTTACATTACCTCCTCCCACAGTGAAAGCAAGAATGTAAGATAGATTTCAGTACCTAAAATTAATAAAAATAATCATACCTACAATGAGAAGATTCCTGAATATAGAAGATAGCCTAACACTGGTTTATATCACAAGTCTCAAGCTGGAAATTTGATATCTCTTTTCATGTGGTGGCAAGCATTTGCCAAGCTGTTACTTTAGGTCTCAGAATATAGGCTGAGTATAATAATGTATTATGACCAAAAAAAAAAAAAAAAAAAAGAGTGTGCATGCTTATCAGTGCTTTCAGCAAACCCTACAAGATGTATATGATCTCAGACTAAAAATGATCACTCTAAAAGCAGAAGTTAAAGCAAATATTGTTTCCTAAAAGAGTCAATGTCTGTAATCTCAGAGAACAGTTTAGTAATCTATGGCTTTTCCCCAATTTTTCTCGCTTCTTTGGGCATTCTATTAATGCTGAAATCTTTCCTAAGCAAATGATAAATTACAGAATATATTGAAAGTGAAATAGCAGTTGATTTGGGATATGAATACAGTCAAGTTGTCTCAAAATCCATAATCACATAGATTGCATTCAACACAACCTGAAATTTATAATTCCCAGCAAGGATGTATATGGCATATAGTAGAGTCAAACATAAGGCAATTAATTAATGCTTAGGTGTGATTTTTTAGCAGTACCCAGTATGACAATGAAAGAACATTAAACTGACCTTTAATCAAAATATATTTAAAATATGTTTTTAAATATTAATTTTTTTCAAATCTCCCCATTTCAAAACAACCTCCAAAGATCATTGCTGGTTATAAAAAAGAGTTTTTTGTCTCATATTTGGGCCCTATTATTTACAAAGATGCAGCAAAAATGTTAATTAGCCAAATAAACTCCTGTGATCATGTTATCTTGTACAATTACTGAAATAGACTAGACAGAATTATCTTCTATCCAGAATTTTCATTATGAATTCATGATTGGACTTTTTAAAGCCTCTATTACAAATACTCTTATCCTGATACTAGAAATCAACCAAAAACCAACCAAACAAAAGCAAAAAAACTCTCCTCACTATATATATATGTATATATATATATATATATATATATATATATATATATATATATTTGGGGGAGGGGGGGCAGTGCGTGGTCCAGGAATCGAACCTGGGTCTCCCGCGTGGAATGTGGGCATTCTACCACTGAACCACCGTGCACTCCCTTCATGAGGCTTTATCTGTAGATTTTGATTAATTCCTTTCTTCTTAAGGACTCCAAAATTGATTAAAGTTTCAGGTTTACCAGGGAATAATATTCGCCATCACCTGTGAAGCTGATATACTGTAATTCACAGATGACTAGTAAATTGGTCCTTTTGGTCCTTGGTAAGTCTAGCTGGAGTCATCAGCTGGGGGTTGAGTTTTCATTCACGTGCTCTTTATAAATCGCTAGATTGGGCTTTTCACACCATAATAACCTCAGGGGAAACGGATTTATCTGTAGTGGCTAGCTTTCTGCAAAGTGAAAAAAATATGAGCAGCTAGGATTTTTTAAGGTATCTGTGAGAAACTAAACCAGCAGGACCCTGCTACTTGTTACTGTAAGTCCCAAGCCAGCCCATATTCAAAGGGAGAAGACTAACTAAATAAGGCACGTGAATATCATATCAGAAGGCATGGTTCATGGTAGAGCACTAAAGTAACAGTGTACCACAGTATTTGTATTGTTTAAAATCTTTAAGCCAAATAGACAACAAATAGATGTTCAATTTATAACTGAGTCAATAACAACAGAAGTAATAATAAAATGCTAATAATATGAAACTACTGGAAGAGTTCCTATTTAAGTGTAACAATATATTAAATATGGCCACTTGAAATAAATATGATTTATATCTTGAAATGTGTGACAGAAAGGTTATCAGTTTTTTATAAAAATGATTATTAATATCAGATAATACATATTGGAAAGGGCATTCATTTCCATAATAGAAAGCATAATTAGTATACTGAGCATTTACTACCTCCCTACATCTTATGCTACAGCTTTCTGTATACCAGGTTAGAAAGTTCACTTAAGACCTGCCTGTTTAATGCATGAATGGGAAAAGAATGGAATTTTTTATTAATAGTGAGTTACTTGCTATATATGTATAAAATATAAGATTATAAAGATGTATTTGGAAGACAGAGTGGTTCCCTGAATGCATAATAATCAGTGGTTAATGATTATTGCTTACACTGATCAGCAGCTGTATTAACCAGAGAAACACCTGATAGGATGCACACGCATGCACACCACATGCAAATACATATGAAAAAATATGTACATGTGAATATATATAGATATATATAAATATAGATAGATAGATTGATTGAGTATCAGAATTGGCACATGCGACCATGAGATTGGCAAGTCCAAATTTCATAGAATAGACTGCAACTTGGGAACTTGATGGGAACATTGAATTCCACAGAAGAAGCTGCAAGTTGGAAACTCCAAAGAAAGTAACAATGAATTCCCCAGGAAAGACTGCTGGCTGGCAGAAGCAGAGAAAAATTCCTCTTTTTTAACAGCTAAGATTATTAGGTCTCCCTTGAAGACCTTCAAGTAATTGCATGAGACTTTTCTCATTTTTGAAGTCAATCTTCGTTGATTGCAGATGTAATCAGCCACAGTGGCAAACAACTAACTAATGATTTAAATCAATAAAATATGTTCACATTAACCAGCAGGCCAGAGTTTGCATGACCAAAGAATTGGATACCATAACCTAACCAAGTTGATGTGAAACTAGCTGTCAGAGCAGATGGTAAGTTTCTACAGTATTATTCTCTACAAAATTCAGGAACCAGGCTGTTTCATCATTAAATTCCCAGTGCCAGACATATAACGAGTTCTTCAAACTCATAAAAGTATTTGTTGGATAATGAATAAATACCAGGTGAAAAAATTCAACTGAACTGATTATTTTGAAAGGCCAATGATTTCTGCATTGTTTTCTCTTTTTTTTTTTTAGCTTCTTTTTGTCATCTTTGTATCTAAAGCTCAAATATTGGCAGGCAGTAGAGTTGGAGGTGGAATATACCAGAATATCCTGTGAAAATGTTGGCTAATTTTTAACAAGTAATTCAAATTATATCTGTATGTACTGAAAATAAAATAAATACTAAGATGTGTCCTTATTTAGATATGCATACGATTTTAAATTTATTGAAGTGGAAATGCTGAAATAAAATTTGAAAAATTTTAAATAGTTCAAGATTATTTTCTACATACAAGTGCCATTACAATCTAGAAAAAATCAATTTAGAAATAATTATGTTACAGTAAAATTAGTGATAAACATCAGATTTCTGAAATACATTTACATGCAAATTTAATGTGTTTCTGCATTCTGAAATCATTCCATTTTGATCTACTGTTCCCAAACATTTTCAAGGAGCTCATTAACATCTTTTGTAACATTGCTTGGGAAACGTTACTTAGATATCTCATATACATTTATGATTTACAAGATATATCTCTCTGAAACATCCAATTAAAGAAATTATAACTTCACAATAATTTTGTTAAAGACTAGAAAGGTTAGGGAGATATTAAAGATCCCCAATAGAATGTTGAGAAGTTCAGAATTATCAATTATCTTTTAAACTGTTCTTTCCACAGAGAAACTGTTTGACACATTTCTTAACCAACTTATAAATTTACTTAGAGGAAAATGAGAAAAACCCATGAAACTGTTTCACTGAATTTAGTGCACATTAGGATTCGGAATGAACAACAAGTTTCTTTTCTAAATAAAATGCTAAAAATAACTGCAATTTTCTCCCAGAACTTAAGAATTCTAGTTATTGACAATTCACTTTATTCGAATAAAGAAGGAGAAAGCCACTGCTATTACTAAACAAATATAACGCAACTATTTTGGAATTTTATGCAAAAATATCCCATCTTTTTCTCATTTCTAATTGAGAAAAAAATTAAAATATTTTGTTTTGGAAATGTACAACCAAGGGATTGTATTTCATTGTGGAGAAGACCTGTCCCTAGGGAAACCTTCAACTTCTTTTTATTTTATAAGATAAAAACCACTTTTGATTTTTAGGCATAGGGAAAATTTCTTTAAAGTTCCTAATGTCTGTAATATATGCATTTTTCAAACAGCAGAAGTAAAATGAATAATGTGCCATTAATATACTTAATAGTTGTGGGTGAAATGTATTAATTAGTTCTATAAAAATGCCCTGTGGAAATAGGATTGTCTTTATATCTAAAAACTATGTGATGACTCAATTCAACAAGCCCTAGTAACTTAACCCATTGTTCAGGTGCCATCAAGGTGTAATGGAATGCTAAAAATAAAGAACCCGGGCTTTTATAAAGCAAACAGTTTACTTGGAATATGAAGCATATTTAAAAGAATTTAAATAAAAGTCATTAATTCAAGGTTAAGCAATATTTAATCCTTTCCCATCTGTACTGCTAATATGTGACTAAAGCAGTAGTAATTCACTCAAGTTTATAGATATAGTGGTATAAGACGAAATTAATAACTTTTTAACAATACATGTCAAGTCCAGCTTCGTTGAAAATTTTGCGTTTTCAAGATGGTATTGTTTGCTATTTCCATTTTCATGTCTTGCCAAAAGCATTTGCAAGAAAAAAGTAATTAAAATTTGAAGAAAGATGGCCTGAGCACAGTCCAAAAAGTATATTATATCCCATTTTGAATGTATTTTTCCATTTTTGTTTCTTCCTTTTCCTTAGAAGTCAAACTTATTTTGTAGTATAGATATTACTTCTCTGAAAACTCTTACAAGTACATTATTTCCAGAAAATATACTGGGTGATGCATTTTTTTTGGAAATAGCTTTTCCTATGACATTAATATATGAAAAATGCTTCGAGTGTTTACATTTTTTTCCAATAAAATATTGAATGACACTTTAGAAATATTGATTTCTCTTAAAATATATTTATATTTTGAAATATTTAGAAAATCCAAAAAAAGAGAAAAATGTATTTCATATATTATTGTGTACCTTTCATAAATATATATCATATACATTTCATAAATATCATCTATCCAATAAATATTTATGGATTACCTATTATGCACCATGCTATAGTAGCTAAAAACCTTAAATACATGACATAGAAATGAAAACTCAGTGTATCAATTATTATAATTGATGTTTGTAAATCAAAACATGAGATTGTTTTCCAGTTAAGGAGCAAAAATTTTTCAATCCTCTTGTATTAGTCAGGGTTCTTGGGAGAAACAGCACCAACTGTTTCTCATGCTACCATGGGGATGTAAGAGTCAAAATCTGTAGTATAGGCCACGAGCTGGCAGCTCTGATGAAGGGCCTCAAAAAACTCCCAGGAGAGGCTGGCTGGCTGAAAGAGAAAGAGAGATTGTCTCTTCTGAATCCTCCTTAAAAGCCTTCTGGTGATTAGATTAAGCATCATTCATCCCAGAGGACACACCCCTTGGATGACTACAGATGTAACCAGTCATGGGTGCAGCTAACGTGCTCATGATGTAAGTCCATGCAGTGTCCTCACAGCAACAGATAGCCCAGTGCTCGATTGACCAGACAACTGGGCACCATCACCTGGCCAAGTTGACACATGAACCTGACCATCTCAGTCCACTTGTTGTTAACATAGTATCTAGACATATCACCTTAAACCATACTAAATCTCTAAACAGAGAACAATAACAGACACATTTTTTTCTCACCTAACAATACTCGATTGTCCTGTGTACAACCAGAAATGCATTAAGTCTCTTCAGAATAGGGTGCAAATCCTTGGGTACCATTCACTCTTAAACTTGATATCCTACAACTTAAATGCTATGACATGAACAAACAACTTACTTCATATGATAAAGGGGATAAAATAGAAAGGAAAACAAAGATATTTGCTTTATGTATAAATACATAAATACTAATCACAAACCAAGGAGGAAATATTCATGCAATTATAGTCCTCATTTCCATAACAGATCGTGTGGTCATAGTTCATATTTATCACTACCTTCTTGCACTACTCATTCCATGTTCCCTTTACCTTCAGCAAGCATCTCAGGTGGTCATGGCTCTTTGCCTGATGGAGTGATCCAAATGTTCATTCCTGAGATTTCTGAGCCATTGGTAGTCCTGCCTGGATTAGGTTGTTGCAGTTTTCTATTGACTTTAATCACAGGGCATGGAAGTACTAAGAGATGCTCTAGGGGATCTCCTATATTCCAGGAAAATTCTTCTTTACCTCCATGGTGTAGTTGCAGTCCTATTTCCCCTTGATAGTCAGCATCAATCACCCTAACCAGAAAAGCAACCCATTTCTTTACTTGCTGGTCCAGGGGCCTGAGTAGTGCAAAGTGACCAGGTGGCAGTCTTAGATTCCAGTTCAATGGAATAATTGTTGTTTCTTCTGGTGGAAGCACTCCTCCTTCTGGACTTAAAACTTGTAAATCAGCAGAGCTTACGGTGCAGGGACAGGGTGCAAAATTTTTCCTAGTGGATCACTAGGGGTAATAGTGAGTGGTGCCACTCCCATTTCTACCCCTTGATTCCTGGACCAATGAATCCTGCTATGGGAGAGATAGCACTATAGATTGGACAGTGAGTCAGAGCACCCACAGCCTCCCATAGAACATCATTCAAGACCTGCAAGATATCGCCACCTAGTTGGCACCATAATTGAGTTTTCAAAAGGCCACCCCACTGTTCCATCACCTGCCTCTGGATGATGGGGAACATGGTAAGACCAGAGAATTCCATGAGCATGTGCACATTTCCACACTTCATTTGCTGTGAAATGGGTTCCTTGATAAGAAGCAATGCTGTCTGGAATACCATAATGGTGGATAAGGCACTCCATCAGTCCAGGTGGTTTTGGCAAAAGCATTACATGCAGGGAAAGCAAACCCATATCCAGAATATGTGTCTATACAAGTTAGAATAAATTGCTGCCCATTCCATGATGGATGTGGTCCAATTTAATCAACATGGCACTATGTAGCTGGCTGATCACCTCAGGGAATGGTGTCATATCAGGTGCTGAGAATGTGGGCCTATGCTGCTAGAAGATTGGACACTCAGCAGTGGCTGTAGCCAGGTCACCCGTGGTGAGTGGAAATCTATGTTGCTGAGTCCATGCATAACTTTCATCCCTACTACCATGATGATTTTGTTCATGAGTCCATTGGGCAATGACAGGAGTTGTTGGGGAAAGAGACTGACTGGTACCTACAGAACAGGTCATCTTACTCACTTGTTTATTAAAACCTTCCTCTGCTGAAGTCACCCTCTTATGCACATTCACATGTGACACAAATATCTTCATGTTTTTTCTCCACTCAGAAAGGTCTATCCACATACCTCTTCCACAGACTACTTTGACACTAATTTTCCAATCATGCTCCTTCCAAGTCCCTGACCATCCAGCCAAATCATTACCAACAGCCCATAAGCCAGTATACATACACACCTCTGGCCAGTTCTCCTTCCAGGCAAAATGAACAACTGGATACACTGCTTGAAGTTCTGCCCTCTGGGAGGATTTCTCCTCACTGTTGTCCTTCAGGGACATCCCAGAAAGGGGCTACAGTGCTGCAGCTGTCCACTTTCAGGTGGTACCTGTATATTGTGCAAAATTATCTGTAAACCAGGGTGGAGTTTTCTCTTCCTCAGTCAACTGATTGTAAGGAACTTCCCAAGAAGCCATAGCTCTGGGCTAGGAAAGAGAAGTCAATGTGGCAGAAGTGCAGACCATGAGCATTTGGGCCACCACCTTATGTAACTTACTTGTGACTTCAATACGTGCTCTGGCTCTATCTCATGTACCATGATCATTTTATAATAGAGTGCTGCTGTGCATCTGTGGATGCCCAACTTTATGGCTTGGTAGGTCAGACAACATCCAGTTCATGTTGGCCAAAAGCTGTTTCTGAAAAGGAGAATAGCTATCTGAAGTGGATGGTAAGGCTTTGCTCCAGAATTGTATGGGTCTGTTTTGTGATTCTCTTATCAAGTCCTGCCAAAGGCTCCAGACAGCATCTCTGCTTGCCACTTACACTTCCAGCACCATTGGATCTACTGGATCATAGGGTCCAAGTGGCAAAGCAGCTTTAACAGCAGTCTTGACTTATTGCAGAGCCTCCTCTTGTTCAGGTCCCCACTCAAAACTAGCTGTTTTCTGATCACTCAGTAAGTGGGCCAGATTAGCACACCCAAATGAGGAATATGTTGTCTCCAAAATCCAAAGATACCAACTGGAGGCATTGTGCCTCTTTTTTGATCATAGGAGGTGCCAGATGCAGCAACTTATCCTTTATCTTAGAACGGATATTTCACATTTTTGGATTTATCTCCCATCCTCTGACACACAAATGCCTTACCAATAAGTATAGAGTAGCTGCTACTTCTTGTTCACTAGGTCCAATCAAAATGATATCATCAATGTAATGGACCAGTGTGTTGTCTTATGAGAGGGAAAATCAATCAAGGTCTCTGTGGACAAGATTATGACATTGAGCTGGATAGTTGATATATCCCTGAAGTAGGACAGAGAAAGTATATTGCTAACCTTGCCAGCTAAAACAAACTGTTTCTGATGGTCTTTACTAACAGCTGTTAGAAAAAAATATTTGCTGGATTAATTGCTGCATTCCTGGTACCAGGGGATGTGTTGATTCACTCAAGCAATGATACCACATCCAGAACAGCAGCTGCAATAGGAGCCACCATATGGTTGAGTTGACAATAATCTACTGTCATCCTCCAAGACTCATTTGTTTTCTGCACAAGCAAAATAGGAAATCTAGATGGGGCTGTGGTGGGAATCACCACCCCTGCATCCTTCAAGTCCTTAAGAGTGGCTCTAATCTCAGCAATCCTTCCAAGAATCCAGTCTTGTTTCTGATTTATTATTTTGTTAGGTAGGGGCTGTTCTATTGGCTTCTTGGCTTTCCTACCATAACAACTCTCCCTCCACAAGTGAGCGAGCCAATGTGGGGATTCTGCCAGTTGCTCAGTGTGTCTATTTTTACTATGCATTCTGGAACTGTGGAAATAACTACAGAATGAGTCTGGGGACCCACTGGACCCACAATGAGACAGACCTGAGCTAAAGCTCCATTGATCACCTGACTTCTATAAGTCCCCACTCTGACTGGTGGACCAGAGTGATATTTTGGGCTCCCTGTAATTAATGTCACTTCTGAACAGTGTTTAACAATCCCAGAAAAATCTGATGACTTCCTTTTCCCCAGTGCACAGCTATCCTCATAAAAGGCCATAGATCTCCTTGAGGAAGGCTTGGAGGAAGATTAACAGTATAAATTTCTGGCAGTGTAATGGTCCTTCTCCAAAGGGACTGGGTCTTCCCCTCATTCAGGGGTTCTGGATTTGTAAATTGTCTCAAGTCTGGACGTTGATCAAGGAGCTGTGACTCTCTGTTTTTGTAATTCAAGTTAGACTTCAGTTTGCTTGACCTAGAACTATTTTAGCTTATACAGCTCAAGCAAGAATGTAGTATACTGCCCATCTTTTTTACTTCTAGGTACCCCATGATCTACTAGCCAATGCCACATGTCTCTGTGAGTCAGATTATTTTGACTCCTGCTTTGAGTCTGCTGTGCATTATGGTAGCCATGCCTTCCTTATCTTTGATGACTAAGTGCTGCCACCTGGCTTCTGCCAACTTGGGATCCATTCATCCCCATTGTGTTTAAGGATTTCAGCTCAGAGATAGCAGTTGCCACAATAATATCTGACCTACAGAGAAATGCTACTACAGAGCTCTTCAGGGATGATGGAACTAGTCTCACAAATTTATTTCTCACAGTTCTGGTAATAAGTATGTCCTCTGGACATTCCTGGGATGTGTGAGCAGACCTTCCATGATAAATCCACTCTAACATTCCAATCTCACCAAGCCTTTGGATTCCCTCATCTACATTTTGCCAAGGCAATTGTCACATTTCAGCCTCAGGGAATGTCAGCTACCTTCTGATACTTATTTCAGCCAACCACCCAAACAAACTGCTAATGTCCTTTCTAGCCCCTTGAGTTATGTTTTGAATGCAGAATCTTTGCTTAGTTGGCCTATATCAAGAAATTCACCCAAATCCAGCTTTAAATCCTTTTCATCATTATCCCACATCCTTAGAATCCATTTCTACACGTTTCCTTGATTCCTGTCTATATAAATTGGAAAATTCATGAGTTAGTTTGGAGTATAGTGTCCCTCCTCATGAGTGACACTTTGTACCTCACCTTTTGGGGCCTATTGGGACTTTAGTCTAGTTATAAAATTTGAAGAAAAGAGGAGTAGTGTGGGTGAGTCATGAAAATAATTAGAAGCATCTTCCAAGCCAATTACCTCAGAGCATTTCTTTGCAGGTTCACTTGGTGAAACAGGTTTAATCACTTCAAAGGAGTAAGGGCTGTTTCCCTATGGGAGGTAGTTAGATGCCTCTCAGGCATTGAAACGTGCATGTTCGATGGAGATTCAATGGCTGACTCCTCAGGTCAAGAAATTATTTGATCAGGACAGCCTAGCAATTGTGAAGCTCTTACCTCAGGGCAGGCTGGAGGTGGGACAGTTCTGTTCTCAAGGAAGACCATTACAGATTTATCTGAAAAGATTCAGCACAATCTAGGTTTTCAATATCTCCACAGCTGTCATTATCAATCCATGTGTAGCTATCCCATTTTTCAGGATCCCATGCCTTTCTAAGCAATGCCTTCACTTTAACTGCAGACACCGTGAAAAGTTGAGATTTCAATTTCTGTTGTAAAGCTGCTACTCTAACAATGAGACCCTGAGTCTGATTTTAAGAGATCTAAACTTTGAAGCTACAGGAAATATTATTTTCCTTTTATGGCACTCATAGGAACTTTTAAATCTTTCATACAGCACTTAAGCTGCAAATTTTAGGCCTTCAGCCCATCCCTTTCCCTCATCACTGTATCCAGCATATCTAACAACAACTAGCCAACATAATTATATCTCTTAATTCCATAAAACTCCATTAAAATGTGAAAAACCCTCTCACCAAGAATCTTGACTCATATAAGCATACACTAAAAAGAATCTAATGGTGATATTTTGAGTATCTCTTTTGACAACTCACCCCATGGACTGTCAGTGCCATCTTTGTTATTGTGAATAGAGTGCTCTGAGTCTAGTCAGAGTAGAAAACCAATTCTAAAAACCTACTTTTAAGATTCTTTTTCTCAAGAACAACTCCCAGTACCAAGCTGATTTAGTCAGGGTTCTCTAGAGAAACAGCACCAATAGGATATATCTATAAATATGAGATTTATAAAAGTGTCTCACACAGACATGGGGATGGTAGGGTACAAAATCTGTAGGCAGGCCATGAGCTGAAAGCTCCAATGAAGGGCCTCAAAAAACTCCCAGAAGAAGCTGGCTGGCTGATACAGAAAGAGAGATTGTCATTTCTGAATCCTCCTTAAAAGCCTTCTAGTGATTAGATTAAGCTTCACTCATTGTAGAAAACACACTGCTTACCTGACTGAAGGTGTCATCAGTTTTGGATCAGTCAACATGCTCATGATTTAAGTCCATGAAATGTCCTCACAGCAACAGATAGGCCAGTGCTTGCTTGACCAGACAACTGGACACTATCACCTGGCCAAATTGACGCATGAACCTGACCATCACATCTTTCTTCACCAAAATTGAACCATCCACATTTAAAAGGTATTGCATTCTGATGATGTCGATGCAAGATAAAGAACCAGGTATTAGTCAGAGTTCTCTAAGGAAACAGATCTAGCAGGAGGTATCTGTAAATATTATGAGATTTTGTAAAACAGTCTCATGCAAAAATGGGGATGTACAAGTTCAAGCCAAAGGACAGGCTACAATCTGGCAACTCCAATGAAGGTTTTTGATGAATTTCCCAGGAGAAGCTGGATGCCTGAAGTAAAGATGAAAACTCTCTCTTCTGCTTGCTGAAGTCATCACTTCTCCTTTTGAAGCCTTCGACTTATTGGATGAAATATCTCTGATTGCTGAAGAAACTCACCTTAGTTGATGGTAGATAATCAGCCGTAAATTCAGTAAACTAAACTGCTGATTTAAGTGATGAAATGTTTTCATAGTAAGAGTTAGGCCAATGATTGCTTGGCCAGACAATTGGGCACCATTACCTGACCAAGTTGACAAAAGAACCTTACCATCACATACAAGAAATAAAGAAAATCTTAAGTTTGTTAGAAATGTATTTGAAATCTGCAATTGGAGTTTACAAAATAGGTATGTTTC
The DNA here is from genome assembly GCA_004026745.1 of Myrmecophaga tridactyla. NCBI lineage: Eukaryota > Metazoa > Chordata > Mammalia > Pilosa > Myrmecophagidae > Myrmecophaga > Myrmecophaga tridactyla. The sequence goes on along the minus strand of PVIY010014356.1, from coordinate 10,228 downwards.
ATACAGTTTATCAGCAGTAGGTGCATTCTAAGGACATTGCTCATTTGGATATATAAACTTTCCACCAGAAAAATATAAAAATAAAAATCTACTTCCTTTGTTTAAATTTTTATTAAAATTTCTAATAAAGTTTTTAAAAGTTTCCTCTTATTGTTACTTCTATAAATTATTAGAAAAATAATTTAAATATAGAAAACAGAAGTGAAATGTCCACTCACTGGTTGGTAAATGGTGAGGGTTATTTTTCTGACATATTGAAAATACAACTGAGCATCTATATTCTCAGCATTTGTGGGTTGCATACACTGTTGTTTTAACATTTTTTTTGTTTTTATCATTATTCTAGATGCTTGTCTCATGCATATCTAGTTTGATCTTGTATTAACTATGCCCACTCACATGGACCATCCTCATCCTGTTTTCTTTCCAACATCCTGCCCTCATGCATCTTTATCCCCTCCATCCCCTCCATAGTCTTTGTGAAGTCTGTCCCATCTGCTAGCTTTAGGATGAAATTTATCTAAATAATTATAGTAGATAATTAATCTAAATTATTTGCAACTGCTTTAAGTACAAGTATATCACATATGCTGCAGGACATAATGAATTTTTTCACTCATTTTTAAAAGATTGCATCTGGAATATAATTTTCAATTCATGATGTGACATTTTAAGTGTGGCATTCTATAGAGTCTTTCATAAAGTGATTAAAAAGAATACATAAACTAATTATTCACTTTCACCCATGCCAAATTTAGAACCAATTTGAGGCAGCAGATACAGAAGACAGCTGGCAATAAAATTGTTGGCCTTACTAAAGAAAAGGGTATTGAAGAACGCAATTTTGATAAATGCACAAAAATGATCTTCCTGATATTTACTCTCCAAGTATAGGCCATTGAGAGTAAGAATCTGCAGAATGTATGTTCACCAGATTCACTGCTTCATTCTTAATTCATCCTTAATATTTAGCAATGATAGAGATGGACTTTCAGAGTTACTCCAATAGGGCAGGCTTGAGTTTGATCTTTATTCTGATCTAAAGTGTTGTAAATAAGAATGGCAAGAGAAAAATGAAATGATACATATGGAGGACGATACATTCCAAAAAATAGTCAATAATGGACTCTGAACCCTTATAATTTACTTCTCTACATCATCATAGAAATCATATAATTTTTCCATCTCACTTTGCAACAACTACTTGAAAGTTAGAAAGAAGACAATAGTTCTCCAATTATTTTGCCTCCTAAGAAATGCAGTGAAAGTACCTTCTTCTTGAAAGGTACATCTTCTTTAACTACCAGAGTGTTTTATTTTTTATCTTCTGGGCTCATGAATTTAGTCTTAGATCAACCAGGAGGGGATATAGGAAAAGCAACAGACTGTGCTGGTTTTAAATTATCATGTACCCCAGAAAAGTTTTGTTCTTCTTATCCTGATTCAATATTGCAGAGTGAGACCTTTTGATTAGATTGTTTTCATGGAGGCATAATTCACTCAAGTTGGCCTTTTGATAGAATTGTTTCCAAAATGTGTGTGCCACATTTTGATTAGAAGTAGATGTGTCTGCCCATTTAAAGTGGGTCTTCATTAGTTTACTGGAGTCTGTAAAAGGGAGACATTTTGGAGAAACCTCAGAAGTGACAGAGTCAACAGAGACAACACAAGACACAGACACTTGGAGATGCAGAAAGAAAATGCCCCTGTGGAAGTTGTTTGAAACCACAAGCCAAGGACCCAGAAGGCACCAGCTACATGCCTTCCTAGCTGACAGAGGTGTTCTGGACCCATCAGCCTTTCTTGAGTCAAGGCATCATTTTCTGGATGCCTTAGTTTGGACATTTTACTGGACTTAGAACTGTAAACTTGAAACTGAATAAATCTCTTTTATAAAAACTGATCCATTTCTAGTATATTGCATTCCAGTAGCATTAGCAAAATGAAATACAGACATAACCATATTATCAGAACAGAACTGCTCCCATTTCATGAGGACACTCCACTAGAAACACAATCATGTCTCACTGTTGGTTCTCCACAGGTATTTCCAAAACTGGGGCACTTTCAAACTAGTTTCCCAAAGTTTTTGAAATGGGTAGCAATGTAATGGATGGGCATTCTTCCATCATTTTTTCCCTTTTTTGTTACTTACCCTCCAGTAATGCTTGTTTAAGCTGATGGACAAAAATTCATCTTTCATCTAACATCTTTGCTAAGATATCTGAAATCTCTACCTTGTCTGCTTTGCTGTAGATGGTACTCTCCTGTACCATTGGACATTCCACCCCAACTACCACAGGAACAGATTTAGACTAATATCTTACCAACCACATCTGTGCAATTCCAAGACAGCTGAATAGTCCTTGGCTGTTGTGATGAACGAGAGCAATATTAGGGCATCAAAGTTCACAGCTGGCTCTTAAAATTTGATGGCAATCCTTGCAATATTTTCTTAGGTAGGAATGACTCTGAAAAACTTGAATATTTGATTAAGAAATTATTTCTAATTTGTCTAAACATTTAGTAATTTATCCAGTGACAGATGGGTTTGTAATTTGAATTAAGGTAATAACATATTAGTGCAGTATTAAAATGGGTTGACAGTGTTTTCTTGAAGATGATTGTGCAATGATATATAGATTTTGCAATGTGACTGTGTGATTGTGAAAACCTTGTGTCTGATGCTCCTTTTATCTACAATATGGGCAAATGCATAAAACATATGGATCAAAACTAAATAAATAATAGGGGGAACAAGTGTTAAAATAAATTTAGTAGATTGAAATGCTAATGATCAATGAAAGGGAGTGATAAGGGGTACAGAAAAAATATAGGGGAAACAAAGGGTAAAATATATTAGGTACATGGAAATGCTGGCAGTCAATGAGAGAGAGGGGTAAGGGATATGGTATATATGAATTTTTTTCTTTTTCTTTTAATTTCTTTTTCTGAATTGATGCAAATATTCTAAGAAATGATCATGGTGATGAATATACAACTATGTGATGATATTGTGAGTTATTGATTATATACCAAGAATGGAATGATCATATAGTAAGAATGTTCATGTTTGTATGTTGTTATGTTTAAAAAAAAATTTAAATGCAGTGACAAGATATGGTTTTTCCAAACTAGGCAGTATATAAGGCAAACACATCACTTGACTAGCCAGGAAATTGAGAGCTCAATGTCACCTGAAAGGAAGAAAATTGTGTGTGCTGTGTATGTCTGTGTGTTAAATTCTGGCATAAATGATGTTCTCTGAAACTTTCTCAAACTGTTTTTTCAGAAACCAGCTCAGTATTAATTGAGTAGGGTTTACTTCAATAAAGGAATTTCATATTCCTATGTTCATGGACTACCATAAAGCTGCTTTTAGTCTGTCTGCAAATATGGACTTGCTCTGAAGCAAAGATTAGAAAACTATAGTATCAATTTGGAAGAAAGGACTAACTGAGGTCACTGAGTCCTGGGTATTTAAAAGGATATTTGGTTGATTTTCTAACCCATGCCTTTGACCAAAGGAAACACTAGCTGCACCATTTACTAACAACCTGTGGTACATTGCCTAGAAAGAGATGCAGGAGAGGTAGATTTGAAAAAAAAAAAAGATCAGTATCTGTACTAGTTTTCTATTGCCATGTAACAATTTATTGCAATCTTGGCATTTTAACTTGAATTTAGAAGTTCATGATTTCTGTGCTTAGGATATCACCAGGCAAAAATCAACCTGTCAACCAGGGCTGCAGTCTCATGTGAGGTTTAGAGTTCCCTTCCAGTCTCACTAGTTATTGGCAGAATTCAGTTCTTTGGGCTATAGGACGGATTCCTTCAACTCCCAGAAGCCAACTGCTGTTCCTGGTCAAGTGGCCTTCCCCCATCACGGCAGTTTGTTTCTTCCAGACTAATGAGATATAGTTCCTGTTGTTTTGAATCTCTGACTTCCTCCATCTCTGAGGTCTAGATTTTCTTCAAGGACTCACTCGATAGTATCAAACCCACCCAGGATATTCTTCCTTTTGATTAATTTAAAGAGAACTGCTTATGGACCTTATAGTATACCTACAAAATCCTTTCAACTTTGAATATAATGCAATCTAATCACAGGAGTGGTATCCCATCATATTTACAGAACCTGCTCGTGCTCAAGAGAGGAAGATCATAAAGGATGTGTATAACAGGAGTGGGACTAATGGGGGCCACCTTAGACTTCTGCCTATCACAGTCTTAAACAAACCACAGAAAATGACTGGAGACTCCTCATGCTGAGCAGCATAGTAACAGGACACTTGAGATATGAGAGATTTTCCCATCAAAATTCCTGGAGATTCTCTTGACCTTGCAGAGCTATCATCCAAATATCATGGAACTCATCCTGTGTATACATGAAGATGTGAGTGCACGTGTGAACACACACAACTGTCCATGAGCAAAAGGTTGGGGATTTCTTCTTAATGAACTATCAATAAAGCAATGAAGTAACTCTTTCTAAAAGGTTGTGAAGTGTCCCACTAGAAGCTCTCACAAGGAGAAGTGAGAGGGAATGAAGACTGGTGAATTTGTTTGGAAAGCCTCTTAGACATAGAAATTAGATCATATGATATTAAAACACAATCTGTATCAAGGAGGGCATCCAGTATCTGGGAGTGAGTTGCTCTACTGATTCTGTACTTTGCATACAATGAACCCTTTTTAAAAGACTATTTCATAATAAGAACCTAGCAGCTGGTGTCTGATACTGCATAAACTTCTGAATAGACCAAGTATTTGTAGAAATGTCAAGCATCTCCTGGGAAATAAGATCATGGATTCTTTTTGAGGGATGATATTACATCCATTTGGGAAATGAAAAACTGATTTCTTACTCAAATTGTGAAGACAGGATGTGACAATTCAATAAAGAGCTGGCACTTCCTTAAGGGCAAAGCTGCACCATGTAAATCAGGGACTCCCAAATCTGAATGTCCTTTACAATCAGTTGGGAGCTTGTGAGAATGTGACTATCTGGGTCCCATCCCAGACGAATTGAATTTAAAAAGTCTGAAACTTTTAGAATGATTCTTTGGTACCTGTGCTGCTTTAAATCTCCTGAATTGATAATATACAACTACCATTGAAGACCAAGAATTTAAATAATTCATTTTCCCATTTCAAAGCTATCTGCCAAGAATCAACAAACTGTGCATGGTCATAACCCTACTCATGGGTATATTTTGACTCCCACCAACAGATTAACCTCAAAAGTGTTATTGATGATGGCATTTGGGACTCCATTCTAGAGTCTGTGTTGTAGTGTTGGGAACAGAAACAGAAGAAGACAAACACTCTACATGTGTTTTACTGAAAATAATCCCATTATCCAAGATATGGTGGAAAGAAGATTTTGTATTTTAATGTATTTAAACTTTAGGCATAAATGAAATTGAACTTAAATTTTACTGAGTTTCCCCCCTAGAATTTTCACAACAGGTGGTGCTCATATTAAATTTGAGGTATTCTAAATTTTCAGCATTTAATGGAGGATATTCACCCCATCATTTGATCTCCCTGACCAAACCGGTTAATTCCACTGGTCAGTGTGACTAAACACAATTTGGAAAGGAATTAAGGAATTGAGCATTGTCTTGATGGACTTAATTAAATCAACGTGCTTTTCTGACCCATTTTAAAGTCTATTATGGAAAAAGAGCTAATGGCCATAAGGGGACACACAAAGAGAGAGGGATTGATTGAAGAGAAGACTTCTTGCGAGTATAACTGTCCTGACAAACTGCAGATCACCCCATGGTCCTTAAGCAGCCACAGGTTGTTTAATTGTTTGACTCAAGGAATTAAATGCCAAATGATTTGAGGGAATGAATCTTGTCATTGTCCAACACTACCCATAAAAGGAAACCTCTGGGGCGGGCCACGGTGGCTCAGCAGACAGGGTTCTCACCTGCCATGTCAGAGACCAGGGTTAGCTTCCCGGTGCCTGCTCATGCAAAAAACAAAAGGATGCCTCTGGAAGATGGAAGAAGTCAGTACTCCTACCTCTCTCTACAGCACTGAATATTATTTTCAATAGGAGAAGGAATTACCTTCAGAACAAAAATATCTCAGCTGAGATATAGCATTGCCTAGATGGCAGGCACATGCTGCTCTTCCATGATGTAAGATAAAGCAGTACTTACCTCTCCACAGATAATACTTTCAAGTCAGTTTTACTTTGTAAGAAAATACTAACAAGACCAATAAGATATGCAGTTAACTAACATTCTGTAATTCAGCTTCATCCATAATAAACTTGAAATTTTAATCTCTACCTCTTGATTCTTCGGTCTATTTTTTAAATTTGTTTAGAATTTAAATCAGGAAATGAGTTGTAATTGATTACTGTACAAAAACAACTCAAGAAACAAAATAACAGAACTTAATAATCTATGTAATAGATTATTATAAAATGGGTATTTGAAGATCGAGGAAAAAACAAAATGAATTCATTGAGATAATGTATGTGAACACATTTTGGCATCGATTACATCAATATGCATGGAGTTTTGACTTTTTTTTTCATTTAAGAAGTTAGAATTGGGATCAACTGTGTAAATTCTAGCATTAATTATACTTGAGCAAGCAAAATTTTAAAACATTAAAATCTTGCTACTATAGTGTGAGGGCCTGAAGTCAAGGAAGATTTCATCCAAAATGAAGGGCACAAGAGCTGAAAAGTTTATTAGCCCTTGAGGAGGAAAGAATGGTTAAATATGCATGAGAGAAAAATATTTCCTGGGTGAAATATTTCTTAGATCTGATCAGTTTCATCATAGGAGGCAGTGGAAACAGTCAGTGCGTGCAGGACTCTGATGCCTGCTCACAGGGGAATGTGGGCACTGGTCTCAAGATAGTGTATTTAGTGTGGTATTGCACATCAGCTTCAATGGCATTAAACTTACTGTTCCTTCTGCTTCATAGCTTTCTGTTCCTATATTTACATGACTCTCTCTACTTCGTTAAATGCAATAACCCAAGATCACCTTTGCAGAGGCCTTCTCTTTTCCCCAACATAAATTAGTGTCATTCACAACCGTTTCCTTTACCCAGCTATAATTTTTTGGTATAACACTTATCACTAACTGCCATTACGCCTTATTTATTTATATTGTTTATTTCTTGTCTCTCAACTGCTTATTAGAGTGTCAGTTCCATGTGGGCAGAAACCATTTCTATATTCAGTGTTGTCAATATCACTTAAGAACATAAATGTGAATACCCTAAATAAGACATAACAAACTGATTCTGAGAAGAGTATAAAAAAATAAATAAATAAACTTCTTGAACATGTTTGATTATGTAACCAAAGACTGTTAATATTTGAAGATTTTCTAATGTAAATAAAAACATGAATATCCCAAAGAAGAAAAATTATATGATCATCTCAATCAATGCAGAAAAAGGACCTGTTAAATTCAGTATATTATAAAATATACACTTACAAACTCAGAGCAGAATGGAACTTCTTTAAGTTATAAAGAAAATCGATTTAAAAACAAGCTACAGCTATTGATATATTTAATTCTGGAAAACCAGTAAACTTACCTCTAAGCCAACTAATAGACTTTTGTGCACTATCACTGTTTCTAAATCATGTTGTTCTTTAAGATGTAACCAGCACAGTAAACGGCAAGTGAGTTTAAAATGGAAAAAATGTTCCGATAACATCACTATCTATATTTAAAATCCAAAATAATTTAGAGACACATTATTAGAATTTGTGAGACAGTCCAACATGTCTGCCCTATTCAAATTTATTCTGCAAAAAATGATATGAATTCCTATGTCCCAGTAACAAAAATGAGTAAATATAATTTTAAAATGATACAATTTACTATATAAAAACAAACTATAAAATTCCAGAAAAAAGTTAAACAACATTCTATTGATGGGTAGAAGATGAAACCTCACTCAATTTAAGGAAATATACTATATTCAGGAAAATATGATAATATAAAGATGTTAAATCCTACTGAAGACAGCCCTTAAATGAGATGGTTTATGGTCAGGGTCTTGACAAATTGATTCAAACATTCACATAAAAGAGGAGCAATACTTTAAATTGAGTATTCAAGCCAAGACAAAGAGCAGGGAAGAGTCCCTCCCACAAATATCATTTCATTGTTTAATTTTAAAATATTTTTATTTCAGTGCAAGGGTAGGAAAAAAATGGAAGAAAAATAGAACTTGGAAACAAATGACCCATTGGAAGCAATGATGAAAAGATGTAAAACACTTTAAATGGAACTGAACAGTCACTATCGCATGGATAGTGTGATAAATTATACTTACCACGGAAAATATAAATTATACTTACCCTAAAATAAATTACAGAATATTTAAAATGTATATATGAAAGCAAAATCTTGAAAGCTCTTTCAGGTGAAAATTGCAAGGCATTTTGAGAGGTTAAGAAACTGTCTTAAACACAAGTGCAAATCATATAAAGATAGATTAATTCAATAATTCTAAAATAAAAAAAACTTCTGAATTCCAAAAGATTACACACAAACAAAAGGCATGATATTTGCAGTCCATATACTCAACAAAAATTCATTGGCCAGAATATATGTAATACTTCTATAACTTATTAAATAAGAAATATATAGCGTAATATTTAAAGGGAAAATATATAATGAAACAATTCATAAAAAAAGCAAAATTGTCAATAAATAGGTAAAAACTTATGCAACTTCACTAATAAGAGGAATACAGATAAGTGCAATATTTTCTAAAGAAAACTAGGTGAAAAAAATCAGCTCAGCAATGTCAAGAGTAGGTTAGGATATGAAAATTGAATGAGCTGTTGACATCCATAAAAATGTTAATGCCAGAGAAGTAGGGTCTATTGTTTTAGGAATATTATACATATAGAACAAGTTTTAAACATACATGGAAATGGTAACATTCAGGGTGGAAAATAATGTGAACAGAGTTTTTAGCTTTAATCTATACACTATTTTTCTTCTAGAAATTTATGAAACAATATTGCAAGATATTAATTCTATTAAATTTCTATGTTTGAAATGCCCATATTTAATATATAATTTAAATACCAAAAATAATTCCTATATAAAAATGAATAATTACATAAGAAAGACAGTTGTTTGACTTAAAACATGCAAGCAGAATCTAATTTGAGGTTGAAAAATCTCACAAAGCATGTCATGTTTTATTTGAAATAAACAGCATCTTAAGAGAAATTTGAATCATTGGCTAACTAAATCTCTCATTTCTCATGAAAATGCACTGAGATACTTTAGGTCTCTATAGACTAGTTTTCATTTTGAAAAATTTCATGTAGAGGGAGTTATATATTATGCAGTCTTTTGGACTGTCTCTCTTTCATGCCACACAATTGTTAGATCATCTACATTGCTGAATATATCGATATTCCATTCCTTTTGTATTTTTGCTGAGTAGCATTGGAATGTGAGTGTCTGTGTGTGTGTGTATATATATATATTTGTACACCACGATTTGTTTATTCCTTTCAACTTTTGGTAGACGTTAGGATTTTTTCCAGTTTGAGGGTATTACTCATAACTTCTGTGAACAATTGCATACAAGTCTTTTTATGACCATATATTTCACTTGGTTTCTCGAAAATGCCTAGGAGTAGAATGCGTAGCACATGGGATAGGCATATATTTAGCTTTATGAAAAACAGACAGATTGTATTCCAAAACAGCTTAACAATTTTACGTTCTCACCAGCAGTATAGAAGAGCTGCAGCCCTCCACATCCTCACTAACACTTAGGGTCTTTTTAATCTTAACAATTTAACAAATGTTTAGTGGTATTCTAATGTGGTTTTAATCTTTAATTTTAGTCATTTGCATAATGATTAATGATGCTGAGTATCTACATTTATTCATTGATGAAGTGTCTGTTAGATATTTTGCCCATTAATTGGATTTTTGTTCTCTTTCTTTAGCTTTGAGAATTTTTGACATTTTCTGTATATAAATAAGTCCTTTATAAGTTGTATGGTTCTGTTCTGGTTTGCTAGCTGCTGGAATGCAACACACCAGAGACGGATTGGCTTTTAATAAAAGGGGATTTATTTTGTTGGTTCTTCAGAGGAAAGGCAGCTAACTTTCCACTGAGGTTCTTTCTTATGTGGAAGGCACAGGATGGTCTCTGCTGGTCTTCTCTCCAGGCCCCTGGGTTCCAACAGCTTTCCCCGGGG